>JAPFFP010044392.1:0-12455 GCA_026153255.1 Solanum medicagineum
TTAGACTCATATTTCACCCTAAATTCAAGTCCCAAAACTCAAGACCAATCTTAAGGATTTCATTCAAGCTTCAAGTCCCCATCTTCAATCTCTTTCAAGGGTTCTATAAAGCTAAGGTATGTGGGTTTCTTTCATAGCCTCCTTTCACCCATGATATCTAAGCCTCCTTTTTACTAATATTGCAAGATTTAGAGTTGATTTTACATATGGGTCTTGTATATTGAGAAATTTACTGCACAGTGATTTTACTTCATGAAAGTATGGTTGTTTTAGCATGTTTTGAACTCTAAATCTTGGATCTAATGTTTGATTTGTTGATGGGTTATGATGTGTATGTCTTGAGGGTGTTACACGGTGTTGATTGATGGTTTTACAACAGATTTTTTTGTATGATTGCATCTCTAAATTACATGATCTTTAACCCCCATTTCACACCCTCAAAGTATTTGATAAAATGTCCGGATGTGGTTTCTTGAGGAATTAAAGGTCCAAAGCATGAGATATGATTTGAATGATATTATGATGATGAAATGAGATTATGTATATGATTATTCCTGCCACGACCTAAGCCTAGGGCGAAGATGTGACACGGCGAATGCGGAACCCGAAGGAACCCCAAACAAGCCTCTTAACTTGTCATTACACATCCTTTGTTACGGAAGCATACAAAGACATATAGATTAACAATAGGGGCAATGGTACTAAGGGAAAGCTTGCATAAACGTCATAATCAAGAGTCAAGAGTCAAAGCTCATACATAAATACACAACATGTCCAACAAGCACCTCTAATACATAGATAGAGTGGGGGCCAAGACAAGCTACCAGACTCACCCTCATAGTCAATAGAACATAAGAAAGTGTCCCAATACAAGGATAATAGTAACTTAGACCAAGGTCCCTGAAATTGAGGACTCACCAGCAAGCGTGGAATATCACCGTCAAGCCATGTGGAGGTGGAGGATGATCAACATGGGCACCAATCCCTACATGGTGATATCATATAGGAAAGAGTATGCGTCAGCATGTTTGAATGTACTAAGTATAAGCAATGCAATGCAACAAGAGATAAGCTTCATGATCAACATGCATAACATTAGGCATTAGGCATAATATAGCAATATGACATGTATGTTCAATGCATAAGTAAAACATACGTAAGTAAATCATACTCATATAGGCTACCATATGTGAAGAGAAGACCAAGCTAGATTTTCAAGGTATAAACCCCTTGGGGTTGGTGATGATAGTACCCATTACCCTAGTGTGTGAGGTACAAACCCATCATCAAGGTTAGCGATGATAGCACCCATCACCCTAGTGTGTGAGGTACAAACACCTCATCAAGGTTAGTGATGATCGCACCCATCACCCTAGTGATTGAGATATCAAACCCTCAACTAGGTCTGTGATGATCGCACCCATCACCCTAGTGGTTGAGTCTTTGACCCCTCAACTAGGCCCCCAAATTGGGAATGGTCTACCACAACACTTTATATAGTATTCATCGTGTACATAAGATTATTTCATCATCATATAGTCGATATCATATCTCATGCTTTAGACCTTCACTTCCTCAAGAAACCATAACCGGACATTTTATCAAACACCTTGGGGGTGTGTAAAGGGGGTTAAAGACCATGAAATTTAGAGATAAAATCATACAATAAAATCCATTGTAAAACCTTCAATCAACACCTTGCAACACCCCCAAGAAATTCACATCAAAACCCCTCATCAAATCCAATATTAGCTCCAAGGTATGAAGGTCAAAACATGCTAAAACAACTATACTTTCATGAACAAAAATCACTATGCAATAAATTTCTCAATATACAATTTTGCAATAAATTTCTCAATATACCATAAGCTATGACCTTACCATTTTGCATCAACACACATCCCAAACCAACCCGGGAAGCATCACAGCCCATTCGGTAGTGACAATATAGGAGCAGACACAAGCTTGTCTTTCAATGTTTGGAAACTCCTTTCACAATCATCGGACCATACAAACTTGTCCTTCTTTTGAGTCAGTTTTTCATTCCATTCACAAACCTCCAATAATAGCCTGCTAAGCCCAAGAAACTCCTAATGTCCGACGAGGTCAATGGTCTAGGCCAATTTCTAATCACATCAGTCTTCTTTGGATCCACCTTATTACCATCCCCCGACACCACATGTCCTAGGAAGGCAACCTCCCTCAATAAAAATTCACAATTTTTATATTTAGCATACAATTTCTCCTCCCTCACTCTTTGTAACACAATCCTCAAATGAGCCCTATGTTTCTTCTTACCATGAGAATAGATTAAAATGTCATCAATGAAGACCACAACAAAGGAATCAAGGTAGGGTTTAAAGACCCTATTAATTAGGTCCATAAATATGGTCGGTGCATTGGTCAACCCAAAACACATCACCATAAATTCGTAATGCCCATACATAGTCCGGATAGCCGTCATGGGAATATCACACTCCCTCACTTTCACTTAATGATACCCGGACCAAAGATCAATCTTAGAGAAATGGCTAGCCCTTTGCAATTGGTCTAACACTCATCAATCCTTGGAAGAGGATACCTATTCTTGATGGTGACCCTATTGAGTTGTCGGTAGTCAATAGACATCCTAAGGGACCCATCCTTATTTTTCACAAACAACAGGAGCACCCCAAGGTGATTGGCTAGGTCTAATAAATCCTTTCTCCAACCAGTCTCTCAATGGTTCCTTCAACTCCACCGTGGCCATACGGTAAGAGGAAATAAAAATGGATTGAGTATCGGGGAGGAGGTCTATCCAAAGTCTATTTCCCTTTTGGGAGGAACACAGGGAAGGTCATTTGGAAACACATCAAGAAACTCATTTACAACCGAAACAAACTTTATGGGAAGGACTTTAGACTGCACATCCCTAACCCTTACAAGATGGTAAAGACACCCCTTAGAGATCAACTTATGGGCTATAATGCAAGAGATGAATCTATCCTTGACCACCACATCTTACTTTCCCATACAAGGACGGTTCATTTGGAAATTGGAATTTGACACAATGGATTCTACAATCAATAGAAGCATAGTATGCATGCAACCAATTCATCCCAAGAATAATATCAAAATCAACCATGTCTAACTCCAAAAGATCACAAGGCAATATTTTATGCAAGATGCAAATAGGACAACTTCTATAAACTTTTCTATCAACAATAGATGAACCTATAGGAGTAGACACCTTATATGACTCATGCAACAACTCGGGGTCAACATGGAACTTTTGGGCAATAAAGGGGGTAATAAAAGAAAGAGTGGCACCCAGATCAATCAATACGTACACATCAAAGTCAAGGATTTTCAACATACCAGTAATAACATCGGGACTTCATCAACCCCTAGCCTCCCATGCAAAGCATAGAACCAGTTGTGCCTTGGGGCACCATCTTGTCTGCCACCTCTCCCTAATGGGACTGCATTAGCACCTTATGGACAAACCTCCTTTCCCCTGTTGTGGTTTTGAGGGCAATCTATCGCCTTATGCCCCATTTCCCCATAACCATAACAAGCACCGGTATTCCTCAAACATGGGCCATTATTACCCTTCATACACTTCGGACATACATCAATAGAAGCCATACCCCTTACACCTTAGGCCCTTGGAAGATGATTTGCAACCCTCTTATCAAATGCATGGGTAGACCTTTGGCAAGAGGAACCAGCCACTCCTTTGCAACTTACCCTCAAAATGGCCCTCTTGGCCTAATGCCCCCTTCTCTTCCTCAATTTCTCCTCTTTCATTTGTTCTATATAGGTCATCAAACATGATTTTAGAGTAATTGTATCAAAATTTGAATTTCCAAACTTTGAAAATTCTAGAGACGATCCGCGCTACTATCACGATGTGGCCAGGGCGCGGATCAGTGTTATTTTTGCCAATTTTTGTTTGGTCGATCCAAGACCATTGGGTCTTGGGCCTAAGCTTTCTTATGCATAAAAATACCTATACTTAGTCATTATTCAATGTCATATCATACAAGACATTCCCCAAAAATCTCTCAAACACTTAGCCAAATATTTCAATCAAAATCAAGTGTCCCAAACTCATTTCCGGATTCACAAAATTCAATCAAGCTTCAAGTTCTCATCTCAATCTTCATCAAGGAAATCTCCAAAGTTGAGGTATGTGGATTTCAACCATTGGTTCCTTTCACCCATGGTGCCCGACCTCCCTTTTTACATAAATTGCATTATTTCAGGTTGATATACTTATGGGTCTTACTTATTATGAATTGATTATGAACTATGTTGGGGTTTCATGAATATGTGATTGTTTAAGCATGTTTTGAGCTATGAATCTATGTTCTATGATCAGATATAATGAGGGGTTTTGATGTATCTTACATGAGGGTATTACTAAGTATTGGTGGGTGGTTTTACATTAGTTTTTCTCACATCATTTCACTCTTAAATTGCATGATCTTTTACTAGCATTACACACCCACCAAGTTATTTCATAAAATGTCTGGTTTATGATTCTTGAGTTATTGATGATCTAATGCATGGAGTATGAGTCAAGTGACTTTATGATGATGAAAGTAATATGAGTGTGTTGATTTCATGAAAAGTATCTATAGTGTTGCAAGTTGACCACACCTTGTTGAGGGGGTGCTATGCCTCAACCACTATGATGGAGGGTGATATATCCATCTACTAGTTAAGGGCTATATACCTTAACCACTATGATGGAGTGCGCTATATCTCATAGCAGACCCAACACTTATAAAAATTTAGGAATCATAACTGGGAACTACGAACCCCACTTACGACTCTTAGGGTGCACTATGAATTGTAAGGTTGGCTCGTAGTGTATGTGTCAACTTCTGATACTCACTAATTCCCTCTATAATGCATGACTACAAGTCATAGTGCAGACTACAACTCGTAGGCCTGATAATAGAGGTTGCTCCAAGTGTCATTTTTAAAATCTGCAGTTCTTCAATTCTCACCTGCAAACCAAATCTCAAAACACAACAATTCCCAAGATATTACAACTGCATCAATGTCTTTCAATCATAAAAAAACTCACAACTTCTACCTAAGAAACTCGACAACCAAAAACACTTAAAAATAAACAAACACTTATCAACAATGCTTGGGTTGCCTCCCAAGAAGCGTCATTTAATGTCGTGGCTCAACTTGGTCATCTTCCTTCATCAACTATCATCGAGGGTCCATACCTCACTCTTGCACTCATCTGGGTGTTTCATGGATTGGCGAATATCGAACACAACTTCTGCATCATTAACCTGAACCGCAGGTGACCTGAATCCATATCCACTAGGGCTCTCCCAGTGGTCAGAAATGGTCTCCCAAAATTGATGGGCACCTCAAAATTAACTTCGCAGTCGAGGATCACAAAATCTGTCGGAAAGATGAATTTATCAACTTTAACAAGCACATCCAAAAGGATTTCCTTCGACTTTTTAATGGTTTGATCCGCCATAAGCAAGCTCATTCTTGTTGGTGCAGAGGTACCAAGGACAAGATTTTTGAATACCGCAATAGGCATTACATTGATTCTTGCTCCCAAGTCACACAATGCTCTTGCGATCTCGACATCACCAATGGTCCAAGGGATGGTGAATGCACCAGGGTCTTCTCGCTTTTGAGCAAAGCATTTAGTTATAATCGCACTACATTGTTGGAGTTCTAGCAAGAACACTTGGCTCAAAGTGTGTTTCTTAGTGACCAAATCCTTCATATATTTGGCATACTGGGCATTTTCTCCAAAGCTTCTAAAAGGGGAATGTTGATGGATAGTTGTTTCAACATCAAAAGGAAGTGTTTGAACTCTCCCTCCTCTTCCTTCTTCTTAACCCTTTAAGGGAAAGGAAGAGGGTGTTTTGCGATAGATTTCATTTTATCATGCTCCCTCAGCTCTTCTCTGTAGCTCCTAACAATTTTTGGAATTTCTTCTTCACCCGCACTTCACCACCAAGACCCTTTTCTATGACTTCATCCACAATAACTGGCATAGGGGGATCTACTTTGCTCTTGCCACTCCTATTCATCACCACTATGCTATTTCTTTCGTTTTTAGGATTTTGAACCGTATTGTAGGCTGCCCTTTTGGCGTTGGTTCAATTGTGAAGACACTTGCCCAAATTGTTGGTCAAGTTGCTTAATTGCGAACGAGTGACACTCTATCTTTTAATAAATACCTGAGATATCTGCTTTCATTCCCTTTAAAGTCTCATCTTGGTGGTCGGCTCGTTTCAAGATTTTTCGAACATATCTTCGATCCAGGAGTTACTTGACCCGGTATCACGATTGTGTGGTAGCACATAAGGACCATTCCTGTAGCCCTCTCTTCTCCCCCAATCTATATGTGGCAATCTTTATCTCTCTCTCATAGTATCCACCCCAGTTTTCTCTATACACCCCATCACGATTGAAGTTCTGACCTTGATTCCTGGAACCTTGCCTCCAATAGTTCGAATTGGACCCATAGGGATTGTTCCCAAAACTCGTTGCTTGGTTGCTTACAAAACATGCATCCTCATCAAAGAATGGATCATCATAGACGGGAGCCTTCGGAGGTTGGTGAGTGACCGGATGGACGCTTGCTTGGTTTAGCTTTATGACCAAGTCCCTACTTGAGCAAAGTTGAGCAAGTTGCTCCATGATCTCTTCGTGTACCTTCGCTTAGTCATTATTAGTATTAACTGCACAAGAAGGTTTCATAATACCCCGCTCTCATTGGCCCCTATCTCTATTTGTTTTGACCACTTGCTCCATCTTTGCGGCTATCAATGTGAAAAGTTGGTCTACGAACATGCCTCTCATGATTGTGTCGGTGCAAGCTTGACTATTCGCATCAAGTGCCTGATAAAAAATTTCAACCAAGGCGTCATCCACAATCTTATGATCGGGGACCATCCTCAAGCATTTGGTGAACCTTTCCCATATTGTGCTGATAGAGTCACTCGGTAATTGCTCAAAGTTGTTTATTAGGTCCTTGAGCTTCAAATTCTTGGATCTTGGTAAATACCTTTCAAGGAACACTCGCTAAAGTTAGATCCGACTTGTGATCGTACCCGGAGGAAGCTCCAACAACCATACAGCAGCACTGCCAGTCAATGAGAGTGGGAACACTCTTAAACTCATAGCATCAAGAGAAAGGTTTTGTGTCACCCATGACACTTTAGCCAACAAACACCACATTCTAAAGATGACGGTGGGGATCCTCTGAAGGTAGCGCTGTGAACAAATCATGGTTTTGGAGCATTTGGAGCAATCCACTCGATACCGAGAACTTAGTATCCACCGGTAAAGGAGGCAGTACTATAGCACCGATAACATCCATAGCCATAGGGTTCAATCGGCATTGATTCCATCCATAAGCATTCTCATTGGAGTCCCTGAGTTGTGGCCTGTTACCCCTTTGTGGTGGATTCTCCTCTCTATCTATATCATCATTCGTGTGCATATCCTCCTCAACCTCAACATCCTTATTCACTTGAGCCATTCTTCTAGGTAGTCGATGGATCTCCAAATTTAGTGAAGCTAAGGGATTTCCTTGGCTCCTCATGTTGGGAATACAACTGAGTATACCATGCAAATAAAATAAAACAATAGAAATAAAAACAAAATAAAGTATAAGAGAATCTAGAAATCAACACTAGAACTAACTAGTAGTGAAATCAAGTCAAAACCTAGTCGTAGTCCCCGGCAATGGCACCATAAGTTTTGATGATGTTCACACTCAAATAAGAAAGCGGTCGTTGTCAACAATTAACCTAACCGAGGTTAGGGTAGAATCCACCGGGAATATAGGGCTTCACTATAAGACTTCACTACTAATCACTTCTAGTATTTATGACTACAATCTCTAAATAGGGGAGGGGGGGTTGTGATTCAAAAATAAAATAAAATAAGCACTAACTCCAATGCAAGGAAATACTCAATTTTAGGGACAACTCAGGAATTATATTCCCCATGGTTCGTCAACTCGATTACCTTAGATAACATAACTTCAATTGGTGATTAGCATGCAGGACGATAACTTAGGTTCTTCCAGCTCTCTTGTGAAGGTGAAGGTCGAATTTCACCATGGCGCTTGGTTGACCACCATAGCGTGCCAACTAACCGTTACCAATAGTCCCAGGCAACATCCCCTTGGACTAAGGGACGCTAAAATGAAGGATTTTATGAACCTTAAGCAAGGATCCATGAGTATGACGGAGTATTCCCTCAAGTTCAACAAGCTCTCCAAGTATGCTCCACAATTGGTTGTTGAACCTAGATCAAGGATGAACAAATTTGTATCAGGGGTATCCGACTTGGTCGATGAGGAGTGTCGCACCACCATGCTAGTGGATTATATGGATTTGTCCCATCTCATGACATATGTTGAATAACTAGAGGGGGAAAAGCTTTGAAAAATAAGAAGTGGTGAGTCCAAGAGATCTCGTTTTGATGGTGATTTCCAAGGTTCTAAGGGTGGTCAGTTTCCTTGAGGCAACAAGTTCCCAGGCCAAGGTTCTTCCAATGCTCTGAATAAGAGATTTGCTACTGATAATCCAAGATTCCAAGGTGGTGGCGATGGGATGACTTACCGTAAGTGCCAAAGATGTAGTAGGAGCCATAATGGCCGGTGCTTGAGAAACTCTAATGCTTAATTTGGTTATGGAAGGTAGAGATGGTCATCCTCAAGGCCAAGTGCTAATGCAGGCCAAAAAGGAAGGACAGGTCATCAAGGGGGTGCACCAAGGCAAAATAGATTCTATGCTTTTCAAGAGAGGGAAGGAGTAGATGAGGTTCTCCACATTGTTATGGTATGTTAAAGGTTTTTTATTTTGATGTGTTTGCATTGATCGATCTGGGTGCCACTCTTTCTTTCATTACTCCTTTTATTGTCAAAAAGCTTCACATGAGTCCCGAATTATTATGTGAACCTTATGAAGTGTCTACCCCCGTTGGTGAGTCCATTGTTGCTAAAAGAGTTTATAAAAATTGTCCCGTGTTCATATTGCATAAAATCTTACCTTGTGATTTTATTGAATTAGATATGGTAGATTTTGATGTCATTCTTGGGATGGACTGGTTGAATGCATATTATGCTTCTATTGATTGTACAACCCGTAGGGTTAAATTCCAATTCCCTAATGAGCCCGTCCTTGAGTGGAAAAGTCATGAAGTGGTGGTCAAAAGTAGATGCATTTCTTGTCTTAAAGCCCAAAAGTTGATTTCTAGGGGTTACCTTTATCATCTAGTGAGGGTTAGGAATGTTGAGTCCAAAGTCCTTCTTATTGAGTTGATTTCAGTGGTTAATGAGTTTTTTAATGTCTTTCTTGATGAACATCTCGGTGTTCCTCCCGAAAGGGAAATAGAGTTCAGTATAGACCTCCTTCCCGATACTCAACACATTTCCATTCCCCCTTACCATATGGCCTCGGCAGAATTGAAGGAGTTAAAGGATCAATTGAGGGATTTGTTGGAAAAGGATTTCATAAGGCCTAGTAAGTCACCTTGGGGTGCACCATTGTTACTTGTGAAGAAAAAGGATGGTTCTCTTAGAATATCGGCAACTTAATAGATCTACCATAAAGAACAAGTACCCTCTACTGACCCGCTGACATGGTATATGTGATAGTGGCATCCATTCAGGCCATGGCATAGAGGCAATCTTACACTAAGTCCTAGTTGACTCAGTTACTACAGTATATTTTGCCTTAGGTTCGCCAGGCCATCTCTGAGGTTGAGCGCATCTGTAAATGTATACTATGGCTATTATTCAAGAGAAACTCACACTAGTGGACAGACGCATATATGCATTTGAGAGGTTGGTAGACAAGAGCCTCAGCTCAGCACGGCCTACAGATCTCACAGTCATTTGGACGAAGATCCAATAGCTTCGGTCTGATATGAGAGAAGCATTAGCAGCATCGATTGTGCTCTCACAGGTCAGTCCCACCGATGTGTTGGTAGATTTATTTGCTCTTGATGAGACACAATCCCTTCCTTGGTAATCGGCCCGCACGGATGATCCAGATACAATGATACTAGAGGTGAGGATGACAAAGGAGAAGCTATTCGAGCTTGCTCAAAGTCACTTCATATAGGATGCAAGTTAGAGAAGATAAGAGATGTTGGTCCCTTCGAACAGGCTACCACTATTGAGGGACCACTAGGCAGGTTGAGGGTGGCAGACTCAGCTAGAGGCCGACTCTTAGGCATCCAGGTATATTTTTTGACCCTTGTGTTTTATTATTGTGATATTTTGTGCATTGAGGACAATGCAAAGTCTTTTCAATGGGGTGTGGGTAGTTATAGGCCTCAGTGAAGTCTGAGTAACTATAGCCTATAACTATCTCAAATTTTGAGTCCGAGAGGTTTTCTTGCCTGTGTTCTTTTTTCCAAGGACATTTAGTTTTTGTTCAACTAACATGTTTAGGATGTATAGGCAGTATAAGTAGCATGTAGTACCAAGACCTATGACATATGTTAGTTTTGTGTGAAAAATGATACCCATCAAAATTTTGGCAGTTAGTCTTGATAACAAACATGTATTTGAGTGTTTGACAATGCTTGTTCTGATAAGTGAGGTCTATTTGTGATGAAAAGCATGATCGGAGAGTCTATGTTAATCATGTAATCAATTATGTGTGAGAGAGAACTTCTTTTGCTAAATTTTTATACTGAGTTTTAATTCAAAACTTGCCCTCTTACTCTGACTTAGCCTATAGGCTAGCTGGTTAGGAAATGATTTTAGGCCATTGTCATATAACAACCCACAAATTTCGTCTACGTAAGTTTGAATAGTGTAAGGAGGATATTAACAAAGGAAAAGTATGTAAATTAATTATTTTGTGAAGTTTGGATCAAAATTTGAAGATGTCATAGAAGGAAAGGTTGTTCAAAATGACAAAGTGAGCGAAACTTCAAAATTTCACTTTTGGGCTGAAGGACAACTGTCCTTCAGTGAAGGACGACCATCCACCGACCTTTTGGCTTATATAGATCCGGACACACCTGGTCATTTTCAGTATCAAAAATTCGAGTTTATCCCTCTTTTCTTTTATTTTCATACTGGTTTTATACATTACAAGTATTAAAAATCAGTTTTCGGTCGAGTTAGAAGTGTCCAAGTCACTTTCGGGTCAAGTTGGAATTTATCGGCTATACTACTCTTGTAAGTTGTTCCTAGTTTTATATCTTTTATGTCATGATACTTACTATGGATAAGCTTACTTTTAAGCACTTTATATGTAAAGATTATATATTTTTGATTTATAGAATACGTAAGATTGAATGAAAATGTTATTCACACGTCTCTTTATTTACTTGAGTTAAGATATGGAAATGAGTTGTTGATTAATAAGTTGTATTTTCAATTGAGACTTCTTGTAGTTATTTTCTTAATATATGAAGGATTTACTACTTTCATAATCTTTATATGACATGAAACTAAGAGCATTATACGAAATGAGCATGAACATGATTTTGTGATATTCTACACATAAATTGAGTTGTTTGAATCTAACAATAATCTAATGAATGGAAAAACTTGAGTATTGTTAAGCATGAAAGCATGTTGAACCTAAGAACTTCTGTTATCATTAAAAGCTCACTTACATGGCATAATGAGTTAAAATTGAGTGAGTCTAAATGACCGTTTGAATTGGGCCGAGTTTGACGTTTTGCATTGAATGACTGTTGAGGCTGAGTTGAGTTGGTTACTTGTATTAATTGATTTACAAACTGAGTTGAGCTGAGTATTGAGTTTTGAGTTTATTGAATATTAAGGATTGATTGATTGAGATAAGATAACCCTATGAGGTTGAGTTTTGAGTTGATTGATTGAGTATTGAGGATTAAGCTAAATAATGAGTTGAGCATGTTTTAGTCTTGGGAGGAGTATTGAGCACCGAGTTTGGTGATTGAGGAGCACCCTAGAACTATGTTTCCAGCGTAGGATAGTCATTTCAGCATAATACTGGCGACTCTTGTCTCGTAAGTGGATACTTATTATAGAACCATGAGGTAGAGTTGACGCGTCCTTTTTCCATGGCAAGTTAAGGATGGGCGAGGCAACAATGCCATATTCGTTGTCCAGCACCTAATTATAGGTGGTGGGATGTATGTCGGTTAAGAAAAACTCCCAAGCAACATTGACTGAGCATGAGGTTTTAAAGTGAGTTTACATTTCACTATATATATATGTTGAAATGCATGAAATGTTTTTAACTTGCATATACCGAGCTTATCATGAGTCGATGAGATAAGGTAAGTGATTTCAACCTTACTTTTTGTCACGCCCAAAGTCCCATTAAGGCGGACTGGCACCCGTTGCAGATAAGGCTCGAGATTACCAACATGTATCCATGCGCTTTCTATACATATTATAAGGGATTTCTATATTCAACATGCCTTTATGAAAGTAAACAGTAATAACAAGCCAA
>JAPFFP010044393.1:0-12455 GCA_026153255.1 Solanum medicagineum
TTTATGACTCGTAAATCAATCGATGAGTCATACTTCATGTTCATAGGTTTCAACTTCATCTAATTGTCCCTCACTAGAAATCTTCACGAAACCCATCAATACGACTCTTAAAATGCTCTACGACTCATATTCTTGTCTCATTGAGCTAATCTTCAGATTTCATTCTTTACTCAAAGTTGTCTTGAAACTACCTCTATGACTCGTAGACTGCTCTATAATCTGTAGAGGGTCTCTAAAGTCATCAAAAAGTAGATATCTTCCGCAATTTTGACCCAAAGCATGGACAACCTATCTTCTTGCAAATCTAAACACAAAAGACACAAAAACCCACAACTATCGCATTGAGAACACACAAAATCCTATGTTTTAAGCATCAAAGGTGCTATATTTTGATAAAACATCAACTTTGTCAACTTAAAATTGTTGCTAATCCTCAAGTGAAGACTCAATCTATATTGACAATACAGTAACACACAGACCTCAACTTAATGGCATATATCATATATATCTCAAACTCAGATACCCACAACATCTTTTCAGAGAAGGATCAAATAGCTATTTAGCAAACCAATGCAAACTGGTTCATGTAACAACAACTATGACAAGTAAGGGGTTATTAATTGTCCACAATCACTGAAAGAAATCTCATATTTGACACTCAATGATGATCTCATTTTAACCTTGGGACTGTGCAAAAACACTCACTCTAAAAAAGATATTCATGCATAATGACTAATACCATAGGCTTGCCCCTATACTCATGGCTCAGATCTTCAACTAACTGGACTAGGATCACTTTAGGACTTTCTAGGCTTATAACGTAGGCTTTGGGGGCTTTGGTATGATATTTTAGGAAAATATGGACTGGTGACCCTCCTTAAAACTGCATTTTTCTACACTTTTGCCCTACCAACTTTGTCGTTTTCACTTTATTCTCCCTTTTTCCTTATTCAAGCTTTTGCAGGTGCTTTGTTCTCATTTTTCAACTTTTTACGTTGTTTTTATACTTCATTTTTCTTTTTTTTAAAGCTCAATCTAAGGCAATTTTATTTTTCTTACCCCCGGTACATGATGTTTCTTCTTTTTTTCCTCCTTCCTAACTCACCCCCTTATTTTTGTGCTTTTCCCTTTCCCAACCATCCTCAACTTAGGCTTTTAGCTTGTGGTGAAGTACACAATACCTATCCTCCAGACCAGGGCCACTTTTCGGTAGCCACCCTCAACTTAGGCATTTTGCCTTAGTTAAGGTTCAAAATGCACAAGGACAAACCAGGGCCAAATTCAGGATTTTCACTAGATAAGGGTAGGTTAATTAAGTGTTTAGAAAGAATTGGTACATTTAAGGCTCAAATATTTGGAACAAAGGATATATCATCATTTGGTTGGTTTCTTTAGGCTAAAGTGGACTAATTAAAGAATAAAGGCCTAAGATCCTTTCCTAATCCATTTAATCTACAATCTAACTTAGAGTAACAGGACAATTTCTATATTAGCATAAACTATATGAATCTAGCAAAATAAGCTCACACTCACATAGCATTGCATACATTATCAACAAAAGACTCACAGATCATGCTTCTTATCTCAATTCATCCTCACTTATCACAACAGATATCATCAAATACCCAAACATGCACGGTTACTATCTAGCTACTAATCAAATTTTTTGTGGGTACCATTTTTTCAAAAACGAAACATAGAAACATGTTGTATTCCATAAATATTAGTACTATATGCCACACATATTATCTAAACATCCTAAACGTGATGGTTCAACAGAAAGTAGATATCCACGAGGAAAGAAAACACAGGAAAGAAAACGTCGGGATTAAAAATTGGGGTAGTTATGGAACATATGCTACTCAGACTTCACTGAGGCCCATAAATATCCACACCCCATTGAAAAGGACGTGCATTGTCCCCAATGCACAAAAAATCAAACAAAATAAACACATAAAGGGGTAAAAAACCATACCTGGGTGTCTAAGCATCGGTCTCTGGCTGAGTCTGGCCATCCCCATCCTGCGATGTAGTCTCCTAAGCAATAGTACTCTGTCCAGAGGGGCCAATACCCCTCAATCGATTCTCCTCTCGAGTTTGTCTGATCTCTTCCTCAGTTCTCGACTCTCTCAATTACGCTTGAGATCCTTCTCCTCTACCCTCACACATACATATCTATCCATTGGATCATCATCCATGCTAGGTATCTTCCCAAGGGAAGTAGGCTTGTTGGGAGCAAGTAGGTCAAATATCAACGTCAGAGATGACGTTTCTGGCAGTGTAACTGGCGAATCTAGTGATGAGCTCAAGTCAGCCATGAGCTGTTGGAACTCTGTTTGCATGGCTGATAAATTTGAAGGAGGGGCCTTGGCCCATCTCTTCTGACCCCTCTTCTCAAAGGGATCGATGCGGGTATCCACGGCGAAAAGATAATCCTGAATAGTAGCAACCATGAATGCCTGACTCTAGCCCTCCGAATCTATGATAGCCTACTAGACCCATGGCCTAATCTGTTGAATAAGCTGAGTCAACAATCAGCATGTGAAAATCTCTGCTCCATGGCCTGAATAAAAGCGGCGGACACATACACCATGCCTGCTGAAGAAGACTGTGAAGTAGTGGCCTCTGGTGCGGTGGCAGCAATAGTGGGCCCCCTATCTTCATCTGTAACATTTTACGGGGGCCTCTCCTCTACAGTAGTAGCAGTAGTAGTGGTGTCTCTATCAAAACCCTCAGGCGGTGGCACTGGGACAAATATCTCTAATAGAGGTGGGGGATGTGCTTGCTGGAGTGCCATCAGGTTCTCACCAACCTTGATTAGGCTGGACTCCAAAGCGTGTTGGGCCACTACCAACCAGTCCAGCTGGCGTAGTATATCCATCCTGAACTCTATACAGAGTCTGTAGATCAAATAAGGGAACAAGATGGAGATGGCCCTCTGCACTACGGCCTCATGTATCTGCTCAGTGATGAGGCAGGCTCAATCTATTTCATACTAGCCAAGATGCTGGCGACCAAAACCACACGCTCCAATGTAAGAGTCTTATTCGTCAAGGTTGGCCTGATGTGTGATCGAACAATGGCTCACCAAAATTTGGTGGGAGAGAAGAGTGAAGCCTTGACGATAGGCTTTGTGTCGGTGGTGATCCAAGCAGGTTCCGGACCCTTCTCTGCAATATGACTTACCACCCATCTCAACAGAGTGGTCCAATGCTTCAGATCCTTCATAATCCATGGGTTCTTTCCCTACCCCAACCTGTAATCAACCTTCGCTATGGATTTTAGGGCATGTCACTCACGACTAAATAACATGCAGTGGATGGTCTCCTCTAAAATGTTGACCCATTGATCTCTCACTCGTGTCTTTGTCAGCCTGGCTGAGTGAGAGATTTCTTCTTCTTGGAAGAAAATGCTGGATGGTGGCTGCGTAAGATGCATAGAACTCCCTCACCAACATCGGGTAATATCGACCAAGAGACTCTGTCAGTGATATGAGCCCATAACGAATCATCATATCTTAAACAATCACAAAAAATGCCTAAAAATGTGCCTTGAAAGTGCTCAAAATCGTAATTTCCATATATTTCAAAATCCGTGTGTGATACTGAAAATCCAACTTCATATTCTTGTTCCGGAGATCAAATTGAGTGGAAGATGGGTCTAACCCCGATTAAAGAGCAACCATGTCAAGATTCAAATATCACAAAATGCGATTTCCAAAGAGTTTTTCGCTCCCCTAGTGCGACGCGCCAAGGGCGCTTTTCAGCTCATTTTTGCCCAGTTTTTCTATCTCGATCCAAGGCTTTTGGATCTTGGGCCTAAGTGTTCTCATGCATGAAAATGCCTATACGTAGTTTTATTTCACCCTCATATCATTCAATACATTCCCAAATACTCACTCAAACACTTAGCCAAATATTTTCTCCTAAACTCAAGTCTCAAAATTCATCCGGATTTCAAGGATCTCATTCAAGCTTTAAGTCTCCATCTCCAATCTTCATCAAGTTATTCTCCAAAGCTAAGGTATGTGGGTTTCTTTCATGGTTCCTTTCATCCATGATACCCAAGCTTCTTTTTTCCCTAAATTGTATGACTTAAAGTTGATTTACTCATGAGTCTTATGTATTATGAATTTCACTGCACACTATGTTAGGGTTTCATGAAATTGTGAATGTTTTAGCATGTTTGAAGCTATGAATCTAAGATCTAATGTGAGATTTGAAGACGAGTTTTGATGTATATTACTTGAGAGTGTTACCAACTATTATTGATGGTTTTACAGTAAATTCTCTAGCATGATTTCACTCTTGATTTGCATGGTTTTACACTAGCACTACACACCCACCAAGTGTTCGATAACATGTCTGGTTATGGTTTTCTTGAGGAATTGAAAGCTCAATTCATGTGTTATAAGTTGAATGACTATATGATGATGAAGATAATGTATGTATATGATATTATCTATATGATGTGGGGAAAATGACCAAGCCTCACTCGGGAGGTTGTAGGCCCGAGTAACCTTGTTGAGGGGTTTGTACCTCGATCGCCTTGCTCGGGAGGTGGCAAGCCCATGCAACCATGTCAAGTGTTTTGTACCTTGATAACCACATTGGGGGTGGGGGTTTGTACTCCATCAACCACATTGGGGGGATTTGTACTTCATTAACCACATGAAGGGGTTTGTACCTCATGTGCCTTTCCATGTAGGTGGTAGGCCTTGCATTGCACTAACGTGGTCTCTCCTTATACATGAATTTTGTTCTATATAAGCATTGTTTTACTTCAAGCATCATTTATGCATGCCATATTGCTATAAGATTATTCATTGCCTATGTTATGCATTTTGATTATGATGTCTATTTATTGTTGTATTGCATCCTACATACTTAGTACATTTGAATGTACTAACACATACTGTATTCCTACATGATGTCAACAATAGGAACAAGAGCCCTGTTTGAATATCCCAACCTACGTGGCTAGTATGGTTTCACTCAAGATTGTTGGTTAGTCCTCCATTCCGGAGACGTTGTTTATGATATCATGCTATGTTCTAAGACTATGCTTCCTTTTATATAAATACTGACTATGAGGGTGAGCCTAGTTGCTTTTCTTGGCCCCCATTTTTTTATCTATGTAGTAGAGGTGCTGTTGGACATGTCATGTGTAATGTTATGAGCTTGATTCTCTCTAAACTTTTGTTGTTTTAATATGGACGATGTCCTTCAGCCTTTGTTATCTCTATTTCAGCTCGTTTGTTGCAATTTTATTACTTTGGTGACCAAGGATGTGTAATTATATGCTATGAGGCTTGCTTGGGGTCCCTTCGGGTTCCCTTTGCATCATGCCACATCTAAGCCCTAGGCTAGGGTAGTGATAATATCCTGTAGATCAGGGATACAACTAAGTCAATCATAAATCACCTTGGGCTCCTCAAAGATCGTCCACGTCTAAGTCCATTCCTTCAACACACTAGAAGCATCCCGGTGCTGATGATGATGATGGTGCGATGGAGGGCTCGGTATCTGCTCCTTCCTCAGAGCCTTCCTCAGTAATGGACTCCTCTCCGGATGGAGTCATCTATGCAGACCACTCCAACTCTCGTCACTACCTTCCTCTGCAGACTAGGAAGAATATTGTCATGACCTGAACCTAGGGCCTAAACGTGACACAGCGAATGGAGAACCCGAAGGAACCCCAAACAAGCCTCTTAGCATATCATGCACATATCCTTGATCACAGAAGCAAGATAATCAACAAAATAGATATAAATAAAAGGGGAAATTGGGACTAAGGGAAAAAGCTTTAATAGTCATAAAACGTTTAGAGAGTCAAGCTCATAGCGTAAGTACATCACTTGTTCCAACAACACCTCTAACATAGATTTGAGCGGGGGCCAAGACACTTTCCGGCCTCACCCTTATAATATCAAGAGTTCAACATAAGGAAAAGACATCAAATAGTAAGAGTAGCATATCTCGTGTCCCAGGACTTGAGGACTCACCAAAGCTTATATTCACAAGGCAATCTAGCCACGTGGAGGATGATAATAGTTGCTCCAGTCCCTACATGGTAACATCACATAGGCATAGAGTATGCGCTAGTATGTTTGAATGTACTAAGTATGTGGGATGCAATTCAACAAGAGATAGGTAACATAATCAAAATGCATATATATAGGCAATGGGCAAGTATAATAGCAATATGACATGCATGATCAATGCTTAAAGTAAAACATGCTTTGCAAATCATTCATCTTACATTGAATAATATGTATATATATACATACATATATATATAAGTGTGGGAAGAAACCTAAACCGATATAAACCATGTGAGTCTATGGATTCCCGATGTCTACCCTACACTGGAAGAAAGGGGTAAATCACTTGCCATGGTGAACTTCTAGATGCCTAAGTGGATCTACTAAGTCTTATGTGAACCAAGTACTCGCCCCTAGTTCTTGGACTTGGGTACTCGCCTCAAGCCATTCATATTTAGGGTATTCGCCTCTTAGGGGTTTGGGTACTCTCCTCTAATCCCTTCACTTATGGTGGCATGTAGTTTTGGGACTTGGGTACTCGTCTCTAATCCACTCTGTGTTAAGTCTAATCTCCCGAAATACTTAAATTATTATAGCTTTAATAACTTGTAGGAAACATGGAAGACATGACACAAGTAGCTCTTAACATCATTGACCTTAAATGGTGAGCCTAATTCAAATATAAGAATGGATCATCATCAACATTACCCTTGCATTAACATCAACATAAAAGGCTCACAAGAGGCAAAATCTTTGAGAAAATAGCCTAATCAAGCTTTACAACATCATCAACATTTTCGTGAATTAAACACATCTTTAGGAATCCCAAATCATAATAAAGTCACTTGACTCATAAACCAACCAATAGATCATCAAAATATTATGAATCCTTAAAAAGACAACTTATCAAACACTTGGAGGGTGTGTAATGCTAGTACAAAATCATGCAATTCAAGAGTGAAAACATGTAAGGAAAACTAATGTAAATCCCCACACCATCACTTGGTAACATGCTCTAACAAGATACATCAAAACCCCTCATCAAATCTCAAGATAGATCATAGATTCATAGCTCAAAACATGCATAGTTGAACAACATTTCATAAACACCCCAATGTAGTTTATAGTCATAATTTGTAATAAGTAATACCCATAAGTAAATCAACTCAAAATATGCATTTTATATAAAAGAGAAGGTTGGGCACCTTGGGTGAAAGGACCCAATGGTTTAAACCCACATACCTGTACTTCGGAGAATTTCTTGATGAAGATTGAGATGAGAACTTTAAGCGTGAATGAAATCCTTAGATTCAAAATGAGATTTGGCAATTGAATTTTGAGTGAAATATTTGTCTAAGTGTTTGAGAGAGTATTGGGGAACGTCTTGTATGATATGAAGGGGAAATATGGCGAGGTATAGGTATTTTTACGTATAGAAAGGCTTAGGCCCAAGAACCAAAGGCCTTGGACTGAAACAGGACAAACTGACAACAAAATACACAGGTCTGCATCTGTTCCACGATGCGAGTCCAATGCATAGGACAAATTTATACAGCTCCGCGACAAGTTCGCGTCGCGGAGCTGTCGCCTACAACTACTGGAATTCAAAAATTTATGCAAATCAAGTTTTGTTACGGGTCTCCTAAAATTTGGGTTATACCCATTTCCCGCTCAACTTTTCCCCCTAAACAAGAATATGAAGTTAGATTTTTGATATCACGTATGAATTTTGAGATGTGTGGAAATTACGATTATTGGCATTTTTGAGGCACATTTTGGGGTCATTTGAACATCTCCCCCTTAGGAACATTCATCCCTAAATGAAAAAGAAATGTATATGAGAAAAGTAAGCAAGATAATTTTAGCCCACACAAGAATACAACACACACTTAAACATCATTTCAAAAATACCAACATAAGTGTCAAAATCACCATGAACTTGTCAATTTAAACATGAATGCATGCAAATGACACGAGGGCTGAAAATTAAGAGTTGGAATGTGAAGGACTTAGTTGTTATCTTAGGTTTGAATAGAGTGAAAGAGGTATGAATATCGCTCCTTTACGATTGCTTTGGCTTCCCTAGTGACTCCTTCGTCTTGTCGATTCCTCCAAAAAACCTTGACAAAAGTTACATCCCTGTCTCTCAACCTTCCCACTTGTCTTCCCAAGATTTCTACTAGAACCTCCTCATAAGTCAAAATTATCCTTCATCACACCACACCTCTTCAAATTCACTATAGCACTTGGGTCACCATACACCACTTTAATGTAGATACATGAAAAATCGGATGAACCATATTCATATCCATAGGAAACTCCAATCTTTATGCACTTACCAATTTCTCTTCCAAATCCTCTGAGGACCTGCAAACCTTTAAGCAATTGTCAACCTTAAACACACATAGTCCACTTTGGTACCAAAAGCCACTATCTCCCCTTTGGGAGAAAACCTCTAGTATACCATAATTAGCAAGCAACCTCACATTCCACAACATTCACAACATCTCCCTCAAATAATCCACAAGCTCTTCCTCACCTCCGAAACAAACCAACATATCATCCCCAAGGACCACCCCAAACATAACAATGTAGGGATTAAAGACCCCGTTCATGAGACCTATAGACATAGCCGGTGCACTAGCCAAACCAAAACACTTTACCCCAAATTCAAAATATTGGTAAGGACATCAAGGACTCATCTACCACCGTAACCGACTCTATAAGAAGGGCTTTAGGCTTAACACCCCTACTCTTACAAAATGATAAATACAACTCTTAGTGATCGATTAGACCTTAAAACAAGAAATGGACCTACCTCTTTTGCTACCACTTGACAACCTCCCGCTCAAAGACAGGTTTATCCCAGTAAAATCTCTCACCCCGGCATGAGCTAACATGGTAGGAGCATCCCGGAATCCTTCATGAACCACTCTTCCATCTTGAGGTGCCTGAGGAGCGGGAGGAGTCGGTTGCTCCTTGTGAGTAGGGGCTTTTCTTTATCTTGGACTTGGCATGATCTAGAATAGCAAAGAACACTCGTTAGGGGAAAACCTTACGTTGACTTTTATAGCACGACATAGACCACGAATAAGGGAAACATTTCCTAGAACGCCTCATAGCATCCTTTTCATAGTTGTGACGCGCTTCACAACCATGAATAAGATTCTAATCAACGCGGTGTGTTGGATGCCCAGGACTATTAATAACCTAGTGCTCCAATACCAAGTTTGTCACGACCCAAACATAGGTCCTTGATGTGCTATCAAAATTGAACACATTTGATGCACAAAACAAGGTATTTTGAGAGTTATTAATGTGACTGTTTATGGTTTTCATGTGTTTTTGTTTTGTTCTTGCAGAAAAGTTAGGTTGGCATGATTTTAAAGGAAAGTCTTAGATTTTGCTGAATCATAGGACATACGAGCTCATCTATGAATCATAGCCCTAACTATGTATCGTAGGTTGTGTCGTAGTAAGAAAGAGAGACCAAAAATTCAGAAATTTGCTAAGTGGAGGTCAACCCTATAAGGCCATCCTACGAGTCGTAAGTTACACTACGACTCGTATAGGTAGACTAATAGCAAGAATCAGAGAGCCAAAATGTCAGACCAAAAACTTAAGGCCAAGACTATGAGAGGAACATACAAATTGTAGCTTAAGCAACGACTCATATCTATGGGTCGTACCAGTTCAGTTCAAGAACCTGATACAAGACCCTGACTATGACTCATAGGTCACCCTACGAGTCATACCTGTAGGGCTTACCAGCTTCCAACTGTCTTTTTGGCATTAATTTTTGGGTTTATTTGTAAATACTATAAATAGAATTTAGTTAAGTTTTTATAAAGAGATTCCAAATCTTAGAAGAGAGACCTTGCCTTTGAATATTTTCTCAAGAGAATATTTTATGGTTTTAGATTAATTCATCATTTTCTCTGGGAAAATCCATTTTGGGGATTGTAAATGTTGCTTTGTGTTCATTGTTGATCAATCAAGCATTTGGGTTTGTAACTTGTGGTGCCTACATTCTTCAGTGCTTTTGGTAAAACGCTCATTTATGTCTTGTATTAGCATGTTTGCTTGTTTTAACTTTGCCATGAGTAGCTAAGCGCCCACAACTTGGGGTTGTGGGAATCATAGGTAGTTGATTTGAAATAACCTAGGTTTATTGCATTTCTACGATTGGGGTTTGCATGTATTGTCTATTTCTCTTCATTATGATTGTAATTTGGTGGTGGCCAACACCAAACCCCGCCTACTATCAATAGCCCGACCAAGGTAGTGACGAATAGGAAAAAGGAAGTAGATGACAGGATTCAATTGATGTGTTCTCATCTAATCAACCAAACTTGACCAAGGGATGGTTGACTGGGACAATTTACAATGGTTAGTTGGCACGCCATGGTCGCCGACCAAGCGCCATGGTTAAACTCTACCTTAACCTTTAAAAGAGGGCTGGAAGAAGCTAAGTTACCATCCTACATGCGATTTTCCAATTGTAGTAATGTTATCTAGGGTAATCAAGTCAATGAACCACTGTGAACATGATTCCCAAGTTGTCCCTAAAATTGAATGTTTCCTCGTGTCTTAGTTTAGTATTCATTCAATTTTGTTCTTGAATCACAACCCCCCTCCCCCCAATTTAGAGATTTTTGTTATTTATTCTTGAAATGATTAGTAGTGGACTCCTATAGTCAAGCCCCGTATTTCCTGTGGATTCGACCCTAACCTTTGGTTAGGTTAATTGCTGACAGGGACTGCTTTTTTATTGGACCTTGAACATCATCAAAAAATTATGGCGCCGTTGCCGGGGAATACAACTAGGTTTTGACTTGAATTTACTATTAGTTAGTTCTAGTGTTAATTTCTATAGTCTCGTGTATTTTACTTTTGTTTTTGTTCTTGTTAGTTGATTCCAAGTACAGGTTGGCTGGCACTACGACTGAACAAAAGTTCTACATTGCAAACTACTTATTGGAAACCTTGTAGAGGCAAGTCCTGTTTTATGGGCAAGAGTCTGATGACCCACAAATTCACCTGCAAAATTTTACCCAAACGTTGAGGGGTACTTGGGACAAGACACCCTGTTTGGGAGGCTAAGGCTTTTCAGATTTTCCCCATGACTCCCCGGAGTGAAGCTGCAGAGTGGTGGTCAATTCTACCACCGGATGTTTGCTCTAACTGCAGGGAAGTATAAAGAGTCTTCCTCATGAACTTCTATAAGGAGTCCAACAAGCAAAAGATACAGAACAACATCTATAATTTCAAAAGAGTGCCTGGAGAAACTTTGGTAGTGGCTTGGGAAAGATACAAGCAGTGCTTAGCAGCGAATCAAAACCATGGTCTGACTAATGATGAATTAGTGGCTAGTTTCTACCGAGCACTACCCTCCGAGCAACAAGGTCAGGCTGACGCATTGTTCGGAGGGGGCTATTCGGAGTTCATAAGATGACCATTTGATGAGATCACCGAGCATATGAACAAACTATCTATAGTTGCCCAAGTCTACCAACCCTTTTCAAGGATAGGCCGGACTATCCACTAGTGCGTAGAAGGGATCCCCAAGTAAACCCAAGAGTGAGAATGTCGCAAATTGGCTGAGGTTACCTCACCAACATTGCATCACTGATAAACTGACAAGGATTGAGCATATGCTTGAACAAGTCCTGACCAAGGTCAATGAGAAAGATGATATTGTCCAGGAAATAAAGTTTGATATCCTCAAGGTGGAATAACAATCTATATTAATGCAAAGTATTGGTGATAGGATGAAGCAGCTTGCTGAGAAACTAGATGCAGTGTGGTATGAACAAAGAAAGAGTAGAAGGAACAGTAATGGAGCCCATGGAGGACTCTGATTATCCATGATGGCATAGTCGAGCCACGATGCTAAACAAGGTACTTCTTGGAAGGCAACCCAACTATCTTTTATATTCTCGACTAGTTTTAAGTTTATTTTTGTTGATTAAATTGTTAGGTAGCAGTTTGATGTTTATCTTCAGTACTAAGACATTGGATTAGTTGTATTATTCTGGGTATTGGAGTATTTTGAAGTTTGGTTGCAGGCATAAATCAAAAACCAAGGATTTGAAGAAAATAGCACTAGGAGCAACCTCTAAGAGCAGGCCTACAAGCCATAGTCACCACTACGACACGTAGTCATGCCTCATAGATGGAACCAGTGAGTATAAGAAGCTGGCACATACACTACGAGCCAATCTTACAATTCGTAGAGTCCTCTATGCGTCGTAAGAGGGGTTCGTTGTACCCAGGTATGAATCCTTAATTCTTGCAAGTGTTGGGCCTACTATAAGGCTAGGACCTACGAGTGTAGGACACAATATGACTCGTTGCCGAGATTTCGTAGCCCCGACATGCAACTTTTGAAAAGCTGACCAGGCTTCATTTA
>JAPFFP010044394.1:0-12454 GCA_026153255.1 Solanum medicagineum
AGAAACCCACATACCTTGACTTTGGAGAATCCTTGAAGAAGATTGGAGATGGAGACTTGAAGATTGAATGAGAACCTTGAGATCTGGATGAGTTTAGAGACTTGAAATTAGGAGTGAAATATTTGGCGAAGTGTTTGAGTGAGCATTTAGGAATGTCTTGGATGATATGAGGGTTAAATAATGCTAAGTATAGGTATTTTCACCTTTGGGAACGCTTAGGTCCAAGACTCAAAAGTCTTAAATCGTGATAGAAAAACTGGACAAAATTTACACTGAGGCGCGCCCTTGGTGCGTCGCGCCAGGGGTGCGAAAACCTCATTGAATTTAATTTTTTGGGGAAATGAAATTGCGATCCGTTTGCTCTAAAATCAGGATTAAACCCATTCCCCACTCAATTTGACCCCCTGAAGAAGAATATGAAGTCAGATTTTTGATATCACACACGGATTTTAAGCTATATGAAATTACGATTCCGGGCACTTCCGAGCCACATTTTCGGGCACTTTTTGGGGTCATTTCATTGGGACCTACGATCTTTCACATTTCCACATCAAAGCATACAAACTTATCATAATTCTCAAAATCAATCCATAATAGCCATATCCAATGGATAACCACAATCAGAGGCTCCAGATACAAAACATAACATATAGATCCAACAATAGTCTACAAGATGTCCAACAATGCCTCTAGTCATAAGATAGGGCGGTGGCCAAGACATGTCCCGGGCTCACCGTCAAAGCAAATAACATAAACAAGACTTCAAAGATAGAGGAATGGTGGTTTGTCCTTGGAAGATAGGACTCACCACAACAAATGTCTCAAATCCGTCTGGTGGATGAAGGTAGCCTCCAGTCCCTACATGGTTAGATCATCAAGGCAAAAGTATATGTTAGTATGTTTGAATGTAATTAGTATGCAGTTGATCTGATAGTCACACTCCAATAAGAAAGCGGTCGCTATCAGCAATTAACCTAACCAAGGTTAGGGTCAAATCCACCTGGAATACAGGGCTTGACTACGAGAATTCACCACTAATCATTTCTAATATCTATAACTACAATATCTAGATATGGGTGGGGGGTTTTGATTCAAAAGCAAAGATAAAATAAACACTAATTCAAAAGCGAGAAAACACTCAGATTTGGGAACAACTTGGGAATTGTGTTCCCATAGTTCGTTAACTCAAATTCCGTAGATAGCATAGCTACAATTGGTGAATCGCATGCAGGACAGTAACTTAGGTTCTTCCAGCCCTCTTTTGAAGGTGAGTGTCGAATTGAACCATGGCGCTTGGTCGGCTACCTGTGCCAACTAACCATTACCTATTGTCCCAGTCAACCTCCCCTTGGTCAGGTTTGATCGATTAGACGGGAACACATCAACCAAATATTGTCATTTGCTTCCCTTTTCCTATTCGTTACTATTGGTCGAGATCGTGATAGTAGGCAGGATTTGGTGTTGGCCACCACCAAACAACTTTAACAACGAAGGGAAATAGACAATCCATGCAAACTCCCAATGATAGAAATGTACAATAGCTAGGTTATTTCATGTCAACTACCCATGGTTCCCACAACCCCAAGTTGTGGGTGCTTAGCTACTCATGGCTAAGATAAAACACACAAAAATCAAGTAAAAGGCATAGTTGAGAATTTTTCCAACTCCAATGAAAGTGAAGACACCCAAATTGCAAACCTACAAGCTTGATAAATTCTAAAATGTGTAGCACAAGATTTCACTTCCCAAAAAATGGGTTTTCAAAGAGAAAATACTAATTTAAGATTGGGACCCTAAAATATTCTTGAGAGAATATTTTAGAGCTCAAGAACAAGACTAAAAAAATTCACAAGTGTCAACTCCCTTAAAAGAAACCCTACTTAAACTATTTTAGTATACAAGTTATAACCCTAAAAATAATGAAGAAAAGACAACTGGCAGTTGGGACGTCTCGCAGATATGACTCATAGGGCATCATACGAGTATTAGTCGGGGTCTCGTATCAGTGTCTTGGCATTTTAGACCTCACTGGTATGACATACTGGTATGAGTCGTAGCTTGGACTACGACTCGTATGCTGGTCTCGTAGCCTTGGTCTTCAGCTTCTTAGTCCAACCTTTTAGCTCTCTGATTATTGTGACAATCCCACCTATACGAGTCATCGTATGATATATGACTCGTAGAATGGCCCCGTAGGAGTGACACTCACTTGCCAAATTTTTGAACTTTTGGTCTCTGTTTCCTGCTACGACACGTCCTATGACTCGTAGCTTGGGCTACGACTCGTAGGATGACTCGCATGGCCTATGCTTCAGTAAAATCTGCAACTTTTCTTTCAAATCATGCCAACCTAACTTTTCTGCAATAACAACACAAAAACACAAAAAAACTATAAAAAGTCGCTTTAAGAACTCACAAAATCCCTTGTTTTAGGCATCAAATATGTTGTATTTTGGCAGAACATCCACATCCTTAACTTAGAATTGTTGCTTATCCTCAAGCGACGACTCGATCTACCTAGACAAAGAGAAATACATAACAACTATACTACTGGCATATAGATCATTCTCAGTTTAGGTACCCCCTATCCTTTTCAAAACAAGATTTCAAGGCTATTCAGCAAGACAAGGACACAATGAGATACCAGGCAATTCAACTGTGATAAGCTAAGGAGCATCAACCTTCCACAATCACTGGTGTAGTCATATGCTAATCAAGTAGTGCAAATTTCCTCACTTGAAAGAAGTCCCATACACTCACTCACAAGCATTCAGGATCAGGGACTGAGGAAACATTCTCACTCTCACAATTGAAATCCATGCACAATGACTGACACCATAATAAGCTTGCCCCTGTACTTATCTTTCGGCTTGGTGGCAAAGTGAATTTGGATCACTTTAGGACTTAAGAGCTTGTAACATAGGTTTAGGGTGCTTTGGAATGGTATTTTAGGTATTTAGTGACTAAAAGCCATCCTTGAACTATGCTTACCAACACTTTTACCTTCACAACCCATCCAATTTCACTAATTCCTCCCTTATTCCCCCATTTCAAGCTTTTTTCGGCTTTTTTTTTTCACTTTTTCAGCTGTTCCTCAATTTCAAACTCATTTTTGCACATCTTCTTAGATCAAAGCACTCTTTCTTTTCCTTTTCTTCACCCGGCTCATGATTAATCATTTTCTTTCTTTTCACCTCAACTAACCACCTCATTTTGTTACTTTACCACAATAAGGGCCACCATCAACTTAGGCTTTTAGCCTAAGGTGAAGTACACAATATCCAAACCTCAAACCAGGGCCACCAATGCAGCCACCCTCAACTTAGGCTTTTAGCCTCAATTGGTTCACATGCTCAAGGATAGATCAGGGCCAATACCAGAGAATTTCATCAAATAAGGTTAAGTCAGCAAGGTGTCAAGAAAGAATGAGTACATGAGAAGCTCAACCATCCGGAACAAGGGATTCACTAGATCATTTGGTAGGAAATTTAGGCAAAAGTTGGCTTCCTATCAGCACAAAGGCCTAAGATCACTTCAACTAAGTCACTTCACCAAGCTTAGAGTACGAGGGCAAGTTCTGAGTCCATATGTCATACATGAATGCATCAAAATAAGCTCACAAGGAAAAAGAATCACGGCACGAAAACCTTGGGATTTAAAATAGGGGAACTTATGGATCTGAGGCTACTCAGACTTCACCTTAATCCATAACTTCCACTACCCCACCAACAATAGAATGCTTTGTCCTCAAAGTATAAACACAAGCTAAAACAAGAATAAGAGAACATAACGAGAATATATACATTTAAAACCAACAGTTAAACTTAAAAACAACATCCAAAAGTAAACATAAAAACATCATCCAAGAAAATAAAAATTTAAAACCCAATAAAAAATTAAAAACTGTTTGAAAATAGGAACAAAGTATCCAAATATCAAAGTAAGAGCTGGGGTCAAGAAAGATCAAACATCTTGGTGCTCATGCACTGGCTTCTGGCTAGTCAATAGGGTCCAGTGTCTGGCTCTCCTCCTCGACTGCCTGCTCTTCTCTCTCCATCTAAACAGCCGCTAGCCGTCGCGACTCCTCCAGTACCTCCTCAGGTATGGGCTCATCATCATCGGGTCTTAGCCTCTTCGGGGTCGGCTCTGGATCATCGTGCTTAAGGGGCCTCTTCCTACGGGTGTCTGGATGGTCGGTGAGCCAAGCAAAGGCATCATCACACGCTGGGGTCACCTCCTGGACTGGAGCAGGGGCTGGCAACAATTGTAGTAAGTCACTCCACTAGTGTCGGCAGGCCTAGTACACTCGAGCCTCTTCTATACTCTAGCCTCGAACACATCAACCTGACATCCACCACTCGAACTCTGTCATCAACTAAATCATGGATGTATGCCTGCATCTTCTCCTCAGCATCTCTGATGGTCTGATCAATCAAAGGCGGAACCCGAACTGACATCTCACGGAGTATGCCCTCTCTTACAGCCACCCTATTCACTAAAGCCTGAAAGCAATAATAGAGAAAAGAGAGTCAACCTGCAAGGTAGCTGCTAGTGCTGGAGCGCTGGTGGATGGTGTAGAGTCGATTACATATATGGGATTGACATAGTATGACAGCTAGCGAAACTTCCATAGCAGCTAGAGTGGTATCGGTACCAGCAGGTGCTAAACCCTGAGTCTGAGGCTCCACTGGAAATGGTTCTGGCATAGGAGGTGGAATAGCTCTCTGTATGGCTATTGGGTTTTCATCTGCCTTGATTAGGCTGAGGACCATCATACAGGCCGCCTCCGCATGAGGATCCAAGTGGGGAGAAACCTGTACACAAGCGTCTATGCGTAACTTATGAATAAAGGTGGGAAATGGCAATGTTTGATAAGTGCAGACCGCAGACTCGTGGATTTGTTTTGCTATGACTCGGGCCCAATCAATCTCATGTTCTGCTAGGATCCTTTCTAATGTGATTCTATTATCAGTAAATGTGGGCCTGATGTGCCAGCGAATAATAGACCACCAGAACTTGGCCTTGAATGAGAGATGAGCCTTCAAGACGTGTTTTGTATGGTCAGTAACACACATAGGCTCACTATTATCTTAACAGACTTGTCCTGCTATCCACCTCAGTAAGTTTGTTTTACGCTCACCATCATTTTGGTTAATCGCTTTCTTCATATTCGCCATCTTGTGATCATATTCTGCTGTGAAGTGTGGAGCTCTATAATTAGGCCCGAACTGTACCATTTGAATGGTCTCTTCTAATATGTCAACAAATTCATCTCGAACCAGAACCTCACTTAATCGTGGAGCATCAATGGGTTTCATGGCCTCGGAAGATTGTTGCGCATAGTGGCATAGTAGGAAGCGTAGAATTCTCTAACTAGGTAAGTTGAATACTTTCCCAATACCTCTGATAATCCTAACCCATGGTGCTCATTATCAACTTCTAACCCTGGGACACTACTCAGCCCTGCATTTTTCAACCTTGCTTCTTCATGAATTGCAATAAAGGTTGCCCTCAACTTTTGGGCTCCAACCCCTTATTATGAATTTCTTTCATTCCAGGGACACACCACCTTATGTTCAAGGGTCGGCAGAGGTGGCGGTGTAAGCAAAATCAGCTGGCTGTGTAGGAACATCCTCTTCTTCGTGAGCTTGAGTCATCTCAAGAGAAACAACATCCATCATCATTTGACTCAGTTTCCTCATCTTGCTCATCAGACTGGGATAGGCTGTCCACTTCCATTGGTACTCTGGTTGGGTTAGGGTGCCTGTGCATCTCTTCAGTAGATTGCTAGTCCTCACAGGGCTCGTCTCTTAGGCGATGGCCTGTAATAGAAGCAGCACCCTGTCATCCTTTTGAAGTCATTCTTTCTGCAAGCATGTTAAAGCATAAGTGCCAAGATGCCTGTAATGAAATGACTACTTAGGAACATTACAAGGACTAAAGTAAAAACAAACTAAACTAGGCACAAGGCTATAGAAACGAGATGAAGGTATGACTCGTAGGATGACCTACTAGTCGTACTTCAGCATTGTAGAACCAACATGAAAGATAAAAAGCATTCTGGAATCTACTACAAGGTGGAGGTCGACTAGTAGGGATACCTACAAGTCGTAGACCTAGCGCGTATCCTAGTTCAGAGGCAGTTTAGAGAATTCAGAGCAGGGTCACGAGGTCACCATTACGACTCGTATGAAGGGCTATGAGTCGTAGGTGTTTTTCGTATGGAAATTATAAGGCACCCTAAATGACTATTGCCTTCTACAAGGGGTCACTCAACTCGTAAGTCCAACTACGACTCGTAGTGAGTCCTCGTAGAAAATAGAGAACATCTCAGGCGATCTGTACTTTTCCATCAAGACCAAAAATAAAGAAAGCAAGCACAAAAATTTAAAAACACAAAGGGCCAGGCTACTTATGCAACAACTCTAAGCATTTTCATAACCGATCATCACAAAACAAGGCAGTAATTAATCCCTAACATTTCTAAATCCTTTCAGAATTACCAATATCATCACCCCTTTTAAAAGCAAACAAACATAACACCCCTCAGCCCACAATTGCACCCCCACGTGATCTTCGATAATAATGACTAACAAAACGTGAAGCATTGCACAAGATCATCATAATCCTAAATAAGGACAGAAGCCAATAATCAACATTTTACAAGAATTCAAGTACTTCCATTTCAAAATCTTCTCACTAACATGATAAGTTTCTCAAGACGATTCTACTAGAACATTCATCCACGCATTCATCAGGCTAGATTGCATTTAAAGATGAACCAAATTTAACTACAAAAACTTACTAGACGGATGTATAAATGATGAGAAGAGAGTAACAGGAGTTCTTGGCCCAACACCCATGATATTCAAGATCTTGTAGACCTCATCAATGAACTCCTGTGGATCTTCATCCACCTTTGACCCATCGAACATGGGAGGATTCATTCTCATGAAGACTTTTACCCTAGCTCCCGCGGTAGTAGCATGAGGGGCTTGGGCCCCTTGATTTACTTGGTTGGACACAGCTTAGGCAAGCATAGTGAGAGCATCCCGGAGCTCACCATTGGTAGGTTTCTCGTCGAGAGTTTGGGCCCTTCTTTCTCGAGTGTTTGGCATGATCTAGCATATCAAAGAACAATTGTTAGGGGGAAAACTTACCACAACTCTATAGCACGACCTTGAATATAAAGAAGGAAAACATTTCCTAAAACATCTCATAGCCTCCAACTCATAGTCATGGCGCGCTTCACAACCATGAATAGGACTCTAATCGACACGATGTGTTGGACTCTGAGCATATATCAACCTAGTGCTCCGATACCATGTTTGTCACAACCCAAGCCTAGGACCTATACTGACACAACGAATGGAGAACCCGAAGGAAACCCAAACAAGCCTCTTATCTTATCATTACACATCATTGGTCGCAGAAGCATGTAAAAGACATAAAGTGTAAGAATAGAGGCAAAGGGGCTAAGGGGAAAACCTGCATAATATCATAATCAAGAGACAAGGAGTCAAAGCTCATATCATAGATATATAACATGTCCAAGAAACATGTTTAATACATAGATAAGATTGGGGGCCATGACAAAGCAATTCGGCTCACCCTTATAGTCAAAATAGACAATGAAGAAGAATGTCTCAATACATAATAAGAGCAACATAGACTAAGGTCCCCGAAGTGGATGACTTACCAACTAGCTTGAGTAGTATCGAACTAGCCACGTGGAGGAGGAGGATGATCAATTTGGGTACCGGTTCCTACATGTTGATGCCATGTAAGCAAGAGTATACATTAGTATATTTGAATGTACTAAGTATTTCGGATGCAATGCAACAAGAATTAGGCATCATAGTCAAAGTGCATAACAATAGGCAATAGGTATACTATAACAATATGGCATGTATGAGCAATGCATTAGTAAAACATGCTTAAGTAGCTCATTCTCATACTCATTCTCATATGTGTAGAAGAGACCAAGCATGATTTTCAAGGTACAAACCCCTTGGTTGATGATGGTTTCATGCCATCATCCCGGTGGCGTGGTACAAACCCCTCACATGGTTGATGACAATCACACCTTATCACCATGGTGGCGAAGTACAAACCCCTCACATGGTTGATGAGTATGAACCCCCACCTTAATTGATGAGTACAAACCCCTACCTCGATTATCTGGGCTCTTGTCCCCCCGGATCGGGCATGGTCTAATGCAACACTTTCTATAGAGTATATCATGTACATAAGTTCATCATCATACAGTCAATCACATCATATCTTATGCTTTGGAAATTCAACTCCTCAAGAAACCACATCCATACACTTTATAAAACACTTAGAGGGTATGTAATGCTAGTATAAAACCATGAAATATAGATATAAAATCATGCAAGAAAATCCATTGTAAAACCATCAATCAACACCTTGCAATACCCTCAAGCAACATATATCAAAACCCCTCCTCAAATCTTACAACAGATCAACGATTTACAGCTCAAAACATAGCAAAACAGTCACAATTTCACATAGGTTTAATATAGTGTGCAGTGAATTTCATAATAAGCAAGACCCATTTGTAAATAAACTTTAAATCATTCAATTTGAGTGAAAAGGAGATCACGGCACCATGGGTAAAAGGACCCAATGGCTAAAACCCACATACCTTAGCTTGGAGATGAACTTGGTGAAGATTGGAGATGGAGACTTGAAGCTTGTAGAAGAACCTTGAAGGAAAACCTTAGTTCCGGATGAGGGTTGGAGACTTGAATTTGGGAGTAAAAATAGGGCTAAGTATTTGAGTGAGTATTAGGGAATGTTTCGGGTGATAAGAGGGTGAAATATGACTAACCAAGACGTAGAAGTCTTGTACCGAACATAAAAAAATACAGGTACCTTTTTACACTAGAGCGCGTCACGTGGGGGATGCGAATTCCTTCTGGAATTCGCACCTTGAAAAATTATAATTGCTAATCTTTCATTCTTAAATTGGGGTTAGACCATTACCCCCCTAATTTTGACCCCCTGAACAAGAATATGAAGTCGGATTTTTTATATCACGCATGGATTTTGAGATGTATGGAATTTAAAATTCCGGACATTGTAAGGCACATTTTTGGGCACTTTTTGGGGTCATTTCACGTATGCTACTTTCCCCACTCTCCTCAATAATTTTTAAGGTCCCATATATCTGTAACTCAACTTCCCCTTCTTACCGAGCCAGAGAACATCTTTCATTTGAGATACTTTTGAATAGACCCAGTCTCCAAATTGAGGACTTTTGTTGAATTTGGAATGCATGTAATTTCTCCCTTATGCTTTTAATTTTCTCCATAGCACTCATCACAAAGTTCGATCCTATTAACGCCACCTAACCAACTTCAATCCATCCAATGGGTGATCTACACCATCTACCATACAAGGCTTCAAAAGGTATCATCCTAATACTTGCATGGAAGCTATTGTTGTAGGCGAACTTGATAAATGGCAAATGTTCATCCCAACTTCCTTGGAAATCCAACATGCAAGCTCTTAACATATCTTCCAAGGTTTGAATAGTTCTTTCCGCTTGCCCATCGGTCTAAGGATGAAAAGTTGTGCTCAACTTTACTCTAGTGCCAAGTCTTTTTTAGAAGGACCTTCAAAAGTGAGAAGTGAACTTGACTTCGTGATCTGATATGATGAACAACGGAATCTCGTGCAATGTGGCAACCCTCGTGGGAGGATGCCACTTATGTACGTTCTAAGCTTAAATATCACTTGCTAATATGAAGGTTTCACACGTGATATATTAATCATATTTAAATAATGAATTCAAAATAGTTAAAGGTATAGGATTTTGTTCAAAAGGTCATTTAGTTGATTTCTAGTTGAAGTTTTTAGCGTAAGTACCTTGCAAGTAATTTAAACCACTGTCTTGTGAGATAATTATATTTCCAATACTGTTGTAGCACACTGAAAAGTATTATCAATGTTAAAATACAAGGACATAAAATGGACTTGTTTCCATCACATATAATCGTCTTAACATAACTGGTATTTTAATATAGAAACCAGCTCGCCGGCTCAAATTTAACTAAACAAACCAAACTATGGTTCCATAATTTACATTAGCCTTTCAAATTTATACATACATATGAAACAAGAGAATCATGTACATGTCCCAAAACTATACAATATTTATGTCTAGAAGCAAATTTTGATCTCCTGCACAGGTCAAAAAATTTTTCTTCAATGGCCATCCTCAAGAATCATCTTGGGTACTCCCTAAATAGAAATAACTATCACTAATCATGAAGCTTAGTGGTGTAAAAGCTAAAAGCTGAGAACCTTACATCCCTCAGTTTACCCTCCTTAAGTCAAAGGGCAACACAATTGGAATACAACAAATAGGCTAAGTGAACAGATATCAATAGCATCAAGTAGGATATTTAATGATCTAAGTATTAAGAGTTCCTGGAACAATTTTTACAATCAATATGTAAGTCATGTCGTCACAACAAATATAATCAAGTATCAAGAAAGACCAAAGCCCTCTATTAAGAAGGGTGAAAGCCCAATTATCAAGAGAACCAAGAACCATATTCAGAGTGACTTTCTAGTTCTTGCATAAAATGGACTGCTTCCATACTTAGGACGAACCAAAAATGCACAATCAAGATGGCAATTGCTCTGAACAAGAGGCATGTTGATACTGACAATGTCACAGCCACAAGAAGGACAAAATCCACATGGATGTCAAGTGATTAGACAATTTGTACAAATGGGTGAATTAATTGAGTATATCACCACAACCAGATAAAATGATAAGAACATAGCTAAGATACCAAGATAACATTCAAATGTACCAGAAGGTAACAAAGGGATAAAAACAAGTGTTTACACAAACCTAAACCTTTTAGCAAGCAACCGACCCTATCGAGTTCAAGTCGTAGATCAATACCACATCCGTTTCTTCAATCAATTTCCTTAAGATTGTACAAGAGTGAGAGCACCAAGACTAAGTCCTATTTCTGACAAATCACACCTTTTCTCGGCAACTTTACTGCCTTGCAACGCAACTATATTTTGGATTGGTAAATGGACAAACTAGGCTTTCCAGTCTACATAAAAACTGTTGGTATGTGAATATTGGTTGCAAACAATCAAGAATCACTTCAAAATACCCTTTGTACAAGTATTTATAATCGAAACACTAACAGCACACCCCTAGGGATTTCTATGTCAAGACATTAGACATAACTTGTCCTAACTTGCGTCCACTGTTTTGAATCCATAACTACTGAATTAGGTCCCAACATAAACATAAGAGTTGTATATACATGTATTGGGGTTGTAAATAACTAAGGAGCATTACAAATTACAGCTCACACATCAAGATATGATTAAAATACTAACAACAATACATAGAAGGCTTCTTAGGTAGAAAACTGGCCAGAACTTTCCCTGTGTTTCACACCTTCTTCCGATACCATAAAAGCAGACTCAGCTGTTCACATAAACATAAAAGTTGTAGGTATGTGAATTAGATTTCCAAAAAAAAAATTTACACACTAAAAACACAGTTATATACAACAAGATATTCCGCAATTACTACACACTATACAATTTAAACACAAAATTCAACCACTTACCAAAAGATAGGGGATTTCTCAACTTTGCTCCAAAGGAACTAATTTATTTCATGCATGTTTGTCAAATATCAGGTTATGAGAGAGTTTATAAGGCTTTATAAAGTCATTAAACTGACTTACTTTTGGGAAAATATATTTTATGTCAAGAGCATCTTAAAGAAAAATGGTCCAATAAGGTGGCTGCCCTAATTTTCTCTATTTCCTTCCTTATTTATTTTGTTCACACATAATAATTATTATTAAGGCTTGTTCGGCATGTATAATTTCATAAAAGTAGATAAATTGCACTAAATGATTCAAGAAAATCAATTTCTCTAACGACACAAACTCAAGTCAAAGAGTTGTGAAGTAGGGGTTGGTTTTATCTTGAGGATATACCTTTTTAAAAGTGAATACATCATTTAACAATAAGGGCATTACATGCAACCTCACCAACTCTTGGATGTACCAGTGGGCACAGTCCTCAACACTGGATGTGTTTTTCACCGGTAAGAAATGGATTGACTTAGTCATGCGGTCAACTATCACCATACGAAGTCAAAACGCTTCTTGATTCTTGGCAACCCAACTACAAAATCCATGTTGATCTCTTACCACTTCCAAGTAGGAATATCAACATCTTGGGCTAAGCCACCCGGTTGTTGGTGTTCCACCTTTACATGCTAGTAGCTAGCGCATTCGGACACAAATTGGGCTATGTTCTTTTTAATACCATTCCACCAATAAATCTCTCTCAAATCTCTATACATCTTGGTGGTGTCGGAATGGATGGAGTAGGAGGAGTTGTGGGATTCTCGTATGATCAACTTCTTCAACTC
>JAPFFP010044395.1:0-12453 GCA_026153255.1 Solanum medicagineum
GAGAACCTTTGTATAACATAAGATCATCCTCGGAGTTGAGGACTCACCAAACTTTCTTGAAGTGATAGTATTAGCCACGTGGAGGTAGGTGATCAAGTGGGGCTCCGGTTCCTACATGGTAACATCATGTAGGAATAGAGTATGCACTAGCATGTTTGAATATAATAGGTTTGTAGGATGCAATGCAACAAGGGATAGGCAACAAAATCGAAATGCAAAATCCTAAGTAAGATATAGTATATTAGAAACATGGCATGTGTGAACAATGCTTGATGTAAAACGTGCTTATATAGAACATATTACATGTGCAAGAAAAGACCATCGTCATAGATCAAGCAACTTAGTACTTGGAATCCAACACATGCTACCTGCTTGGAAGGTTGATGAGGTATATACCCCTCATCTTTGTGGTATGGGGTTGCCACCACCTGACAAGGTGCATGAGGTACATACCCCTAATCTAGGGTAGTACGGGAGTGCCACCATCGGACAAGGTGGATGAGGTACTTAACCCTCATCTATGGTAGTACGGGATCGCCACCACCCAGCAAAGTTGATGAGGTACATACCCATCATCTATGGTAGTACGAGATCGCCACCACTCGACAAGGTGGATGATGTACTTACCCCTCATCTTTGGTACGGTCAACTTGCAACACTATAGATACTTTATATGATAGCAACTCGTATATGCATTCCTTCATCATCATAAAATCACTTAACTCATATACCATGCATTAGGCTTTCAACAACTTAAGATACCTTAACCGGACATTTTATCAAACATTTGGCGGGTATGTAATGCTAGTATAAAACCATGCAATTCAAGAGTGAAATCATACAAGAAAATTTGAAGTAAATCGACCCAACAAAACATGGGAATACCCTAATGTAACATACATTGAAACCCATCATCAAATCTCAAAATAGATCATAGATTCATAGCTCAAAACATGCTTAAGCAGTCACACTTTTAAGAGACCCCAACATAGTTCATAGTCAAATTCATAAGAAGTAAGACCCACAAGTAAATTAACTTATAAACTTGCAATTTATATAAAAAGGAAGGTTGGGCACCATGGATGAAAGGACCAAGTGTTGAAACCCACATACCTCAACTTTGGAGGTTTCCTTGATGAAGTTTTGATTGAGAACTTGAATCTTGAATGAAATTCTTAGACTCAGAATGAGATTGGGACACTTGAATTTGAGTGAAATATTTTTCTAAGTGTTTGAGAAAGTTTTGGGGAATGTCTTGTATGATATGAGGTTGAAAAATGACTAAGTATAGGTGTTTTTACGCATAGGAAGGGTTAGGCCCAAGATCCCAAAGTCTTAGGTCAAAACTGAAAAACTGGCAACAAAGTACATTGCTCCCTGATGGATCCATGTCGCAGAGCCAATATGAACAGCCTCTAGAAGTGAAACTTTTGCGAAAACAAAATTTTGCTATGGTTTCTCTAAATTCAGTGTTAGACCTATTTCCCACTCAATTTGGCCCCTGATCAAGAATATGAAGTCGAAGTTTTGATGTCACGTATGAATTTTGAGATATATGGAAACTACGATTATGGGCATTTCCAAGGCACATTTTCAGGCACTTTTTAGGGTCATTTCAATATCTCCCCCTTGGGAACATTCATCCCCGAATGTCAAAGAAATGTTTAGAAGAGAAATAATCAAGATGATTTCAGCCCACATAAGGATACAGTGATGCACTTAAACATCATTTCAAAAATCTCAACATAAATGTAAAAATCACCATGAACTTGTCAACATAAGTGTGAATGCATGTAAATGACATAAGGGCTGATACACAAGACCTGGAATCACATAGGGGACTTAGATTTGTACCTTAGGCTTGAGTAGAATTGAAGAGATAGGGATATCACTTTTCCATGTCCACCTCGGCTTCCTACGTAGCACTCTCAACTTGTTGGTTTCTCGAAAGAACCTTGTTCATCAACCTCTTCACTTGTCTATCAAAAATTTCTACTAGAAACTCTTCCTAAGTCAAATTGTCTCCAACAACACCCACAACATTAAGAGGCACAATAGCATTTCGGTCACCCACACACTTCCTCAACACAAACACATGGAAGACCGGATGAACCAAGTCCATCTCACAAGGAAACTCCAACTCATAGGCCACCTTACCAATCTTCCTCAACACCCTATAAGGACTCGCAAATCTTGGACTCAATTTGCCCTTTTTAAAAAAACAAACCACACCCTTCATGGGTGAAACCTTCAAATGGACCCAATCACCAACTTGAAATTCAAGATCCCTTCTCATCACATCGCCAAAGGACTTTAGACGACTTTGGGTTGTTTTCAACCTATCTCTTATCAACCTCACTTTCTCTAAGGCCTCAACAATTAAATTTGGACCCAACAAATCTCTCCTACTTCAAACCATCCAACCGGTGATCTACAACATCTGCCATAGAGGGCCTCAAAAGGAGCCATACCAATGTCTGCATGATAGTTATTATTATAAGCGAAGTCAATTAATGGAAGATGGTCATCCCAACTACCCTTAAAGTCCAAAACACAAGCTTTAAGCATATCATCAAGAGTTCGGATAGTTCTTTTGGCTTGGCCATCCATTTTAGGATGAAAGGCTATATTAAGCTTTACCTTGGTACCAAGACGACTTTGGAAGGATCTCCAAAAAGTGAGAAGTGAATTGAGCACCACTATCCGATATGATAGACAAAGGCACCCCATGCAATCTAACCAATTCATGAATGTACAACTTAGCATAATCTTTGGCACCATAAGTAGTCTTAACAGATCGGAAATGATCTGACTTTATCATTCTATCAACCATGACCCAAATAGAGTCAAAACCCTTTTTAGTCTTAGGCAACCCAACCTCAAAATCTAGTTTAATTTCCTCCCACTTGCAAGTAGGAATCTCTCTATCTTAGGCTAGGCTACCCAGCCTTTGATGTTCGCCTTTAACTTGTTGGTTATGGCAACTAGACAAAAACTTAGCAATGTCTTTCTTCATACCATCCATCAAAACACGTCTATCAAATATTTGTACAACTTGGTAGAACTGGGATGAATAGAATAAGAAAAAATTATGAGCCCCATCAAGAACCTACTTTCTCAAATCCTCAACGTTAGGCACACACAATCTACCTTGGTATCTAAGGGCACCATCTCTCCCTTGAGATAAAACATCAACCTTACCATCTCTCACTAAGGTCTTCAACTCTAACAAGGTGGTGTCAAGATTTTTCTTTGCCTTTACCTCCTAAACCAATGAAGATTTTGAACCATCAACCACCACTACACCACCATTGTCAACCTCTTCTAACCTAACCCCCAATCTAGCTAACCAATGGACCTACCTAGCCACCTCCTTTCCACTATAATCAACATAAGTTAGGCTACCCATAGACACCCTACTCAAAGCATCAGCCACAACATTAGCTTTGCCAAGGTGATAATGCACACTTATATCATAATCTTTAAGAATCTCTAACCACCTTCGTTGTCTCAAGTTGAGATCATTTTGGGTGAACACATATTGGAGACTCTTAGGATCGGTAAAAAGATCATCATGCACTCCATACAAATAATGAAGCCAAATTTTCAAAGCAAATACCACAGTGGCCAATTCAAGATAATGGGTAGAGGATAATTCTTCTCATGCACCTAAAGTTTTCTAGAAGCATAGGCTATCACCTTACCACTTTGCATCAATACACAACCCAAACCAATTCTTGAGGCATTACAATACATAACAAACCCTTCTAACCATTCTTATAGTGACAAGATAGGAGTGGAGACAAGATTTTCTTTCAAGGTTTGGAAACTCTTTCCACACTCACCGGACCAGACAAATTTATCCTTCTTTTGAGTCAAGATAGTCATAGGAGAAACAATAGAAGAGAATCCATTCACAAACCTCCGATAATAACCTTCTAAGCCTAAGAAACTTCTAATATTCGATGGATTCAAAGGTTTAGGCCAATTTCTAATCAGTTCCTTCTTTTTCGGATCCATCTTAATATCATCCCCTGACAACACATGACCTAGAAAGGCAACTCTTGCAACCAAACCTCACACTTCTTATACTCAGCATACAACTTCTCTTCCCTCAATTTTTGTAGCGCTACCCTCAAATGACTCACATGCTCCTCCTCACTATGAGAGTAGATCAAAATATCGTCAATGAAAACTACCACAAAAAAATCAAGGTAGGGTTTAAAAACCCTATTCATAAGTTCCATGAAGATAGCCGGTGCATTGGTCAGCCCAAAACACATAACCACGAATTCATAGTGCCCATACCTAGTCTGGAAGGCCATCTTGGGAATGTCACACTCCCTTACTTTCACATGGTGATACCTACAACAAAGATCAACCTTAGAGAAGTGACTAGCCGATTGAAGTTTGTCAAAAAGATTATCATTCCTTAGTAGAGGGTAGTTATTCTTTATAGTGCCCTATTAAGTTGTCGGCAGTCAATGCACATTCTAAGGGACCCATCATTCTTCTTCACAAATAGCACTGGTACACCCCAAGGTGATTTGCTAGGACTAATAAAACCTTTCTCCAACAAATCCTTCAATTTCTCCTTAAACTCCTTTAACTCTACGGGGGCCATGCGGTAAGGGGGAATAGAAATGGGTTGAGTATCGAGGAGGAGGTCAATACCAAAGTCTATTTTCCTGTAGGGAGGAACTTTGAGAAGGTCATTAGGGAAGACATCAAGAAACTCATTAACCATCGGAACCGACTCTATAGGACGAACCCCGGACTCAACATCCCTAACCCACACAAGATGATAGAGACACCCCTTAGAAATCAAATTTTGGGCTTTAATACAAGAGATAAACCTACCACTACATCATGACTCTCCCACTCAAGGACAGGTTCATTTTGGAATTGGAAATGGAATTTGACCCTATGGGTTCTACAATCAATAGAGGCATAATATGCATGCAACCAATCCATCCCAAGAATGACATCAAAATCCACCATGTCTAACAACAAGATCACAAGCCAATATTTATTCAAATTATAAATGAGACAATTTCTATATACCTTTCTAGCAACTATAGATGCACCAATAGGAGTATACACATCATAGGACTCACACAACAATTCGGGTTCACCATGAAACTTTTTGGCAACAAAAGGAGTAACAAAACAAAAGTGTTGCACCTGGGTCTATCAATGCATACACATCAAAATCAAAGACTTTTACCATAACGATGATGACATTGGGCACCTCATCCACCCCTTGTTTCCCTTGGAGAGCATAGAACCAATTATGCCTCGGGGCACCACCTTGTTGGCCACTTCTCCCCCTAGGAACCGCATTAGCACCTTCTGGATGAACATCCTTACCCTTTTTCTTGTTACGAGGGCAATCCATCACCTTATACCCCACTTCCCAACAACTATAACAAGCATCAGTATCCCTCAAACACGGGCCACTATGACCCTTACCACATTTTGGACATATAGCATTAGGCACCACCCCATCATCACCTTGGACACTTGGGCTGTCATTGGCGACCCTTATTTTAGGAGCATAAGAAGACCCTTGGCATTAATGAAACTGACCACCTTTGAGAATTTGGAATTACCATCAAAACAGGCTATTTTGGCCTCACCACTCCTTCCTTTTCTAAACTTCTCTCTTTTTAGTTATGCATCACATGTCATTAGGCGGGACAAATTCATGTCACTTATCAACATAGTGGCACAACACTCCTCATTAACCAAATCGGATACCCCCATCACAAATTTGTTCATCCTAGACCTTGGGCGGGCAACTAATTGTGTAGCATATTTGGATAGTTAGTTGAACTTGACGGAATACTCCCTCACACTCATAGTTCCTTGCTATAAATTTATGAACTCCGTCATTTTGGCCTCTCTAAGCTCAAGAGGGAAGAACTGGTTAAGGAAAGCCGCATAAAACTCCTCCCGAAGAATCACATTGTTGTTCCCCTTCTCCGCTTTCCATTGCACATACCATATTTGAGCCAGCACCTTGAGTTGGTATGCCACCAACTTCGTCTTCTCCTCCAATCTAACCCCTGCGAATGAAGCACTTTGTAAAACTCATCGATAAATTCTTGAGGGTCCTCATCAACTTTAGACCCATTGAATTCCGGTGGGTTCATTCTCATGAAATACCATACCCTAGATGCCAGAGTAGGAGCATGAGGGGCATGGGTCCCTTGGCTGATTTTATTGGTCATGGCTTGAGCTAGCATTGCAATAGCATCCCAGAACTCTTCATGAGCCAGTTGTTCTTCTGGAGTGTGGCCTCTTTTTCCTCTTGGGATAGGCAAGAACTAGCTTAGCAAAGAACATTCCTTGGGGAAAAACCTTACCTTAACTTCTACAGCATGACACAGAGTAAGAAGAAGGGAAATATTTCCTAAAACGCCTTATAGCCTCTTACACATAGTTGTGGTGAACTTTGGAACCATGAATAAGAGTCTAACTGACACGGTGTATTAGATGCCAAGGATCATTAACAACCTAGAGCTATGATACCATCGTTGTCACGAACTGGACCTTGGGCCTAGATGTGACACGACGAATGGGGAACCCGAAGGGACCCCAAACAACCTCTTAGAATATCATTACACATCCGTGTTCTTGGAAGCAATTAAACAATAACAAGAGAACATAAAATAAGGTTAAAGGGGCTAAGGGAGTCTTTTCATAGCTTAAAAACATACAAGAGTCAAGAGAGTCAAGCTCAAAGCATCATTACATCACTTGTTCAACAACATCTCTAAACTTAGAATTAAGTAGGGGCCAAGATAACTTTCTGGGCTCACCATCATAATCAAAGACATATAATAAAAGAAAGAGTGACTTTGTATAACATATGATTAAAAGATATCGTCCTTGGAGTTGAGGACTCACCAAACTTGCTTGAAAAGAGATAGTACTAGCCATGTGGAGGTAGGTGATCAAGTGGAGCTCTGGTTCCTTCATGGTAACATCATGTAGGTATAGAGTATGTGTTAGTAAGTTTGATTGTACTAAGTATGTAGGATGTATTGCAACAAGAGATAAGCAACATAATCAAATGCATAATTGTAAGCAAAAGATTGTATATTAGCAACATAACATGCGTGAACAATGCTTGAAGTAGAATATGCTTATATAGAACATATTACATGTATAGGAAGAGACCATAATTATAGACCAAGCAACGTTGTACTTGGAATCCAAGGAGCGCCAGCCGCTTGGAACGTGGATGAGGTACATATGTTCTCATCTTTGGTAGTACGGGATTTCCGCCACCCAACAAGGTAGATGAGGTACATACGTCTCATCTGTGGTAGTACGGGATTGCCACCACCCAACTAGGTGGATGAGGTACATACCCCTTATATATGGTAGTATGGATTTCCACCACCGGACAAGGTGGATGAGTTATATACCCCTCATATATAGTAGTACGAGATTGCCACCACCCGACAAGGTGGATAAAGTACATACCCCTCATCTTTGGTATGCTCAACTTGCAACACTGTAGATAATTTGTATGATAAGAACTCTTTTACACATTCCTTTCATCATCATAAAGTAACTTAACTCATATGCTATGCATTAGGATTTCAACAACTCAAGATACCTTAACCGGACATTTTATCAAACACTTGGCACGTGTGTAATGCTAGTACAAAACCATGCAACTTAAGAGTTAAATCATGGAAGAAAACTTGAAGTAAATCAAATCACCAACACTAGGTAATACCCTCATGCAATATACATTGAAACCCTTCATCAAATCTCAAAATAGATCATCGATCCATAGCTCAAAACAGGCTTAAACTGTCACACTTTTAAGACCATCAAATTAATTTATAGTCAAATTCATAATAAGTAAGACCCACAAGTAAATCAACTTAGAATCATGAAATTTATGCGAAAAGGAAAGTTGCGCACCATGGGTGAAAGGATCCAATGGTTGAAACCCATATACCTCAACTTTGGAGGTTTCCTCGATGAAGATTTGATTGGGAACTTGAAGCTTTAATGAAATCCTTAGATTCGAAATGAGATTGGGACACTTTAATTTAGGTGAAATATTTGTCTAAGTGTTTGAGAAGGTTTTTGGGAATGTCTTATATGATATGAGGTTGAAAAATGACTAAGTATAGGTTTTTTTATGCATAGGAAGCCTTAGGTCGGAACTGAAAAACTGGTAACAAAATACACTACTCCGCGACGAGTCCGTGTCGGGGAGCCAACGCGAATAGCCTCTAGAAATGAAATTTTTCAAAAACAAAATTTTGCTACGGTTGCTCTAATATCAGGGTTAGTCCCACTTCCCACTCAATTTTTTCCCCGATCAAGAATATGAAGTCATATTTTCAATATCACACACGGATTTCAAGATATATGGAAATTACAATTATGAGAATTTTTGAGGCAAATTTTTAGGCACTTTTCAAGGTTATTTCACCCTCAGGTTGGTGAATACAAATTATAAGCACCTAACTTGCTATTGATATAAGTAATATAAGGACTACTAAAGGACTTGGTGATGATATCTGCAAGTTGATCACTTGACTTAACAAACTTTGTAAGAATGTCTCTTGAGAGTATCTTTTCTTTGACATAGTGACAATCAATCTCAATGTGCTTGGTCCTTTCATGAAACACTGAATTTGATGCAATATAAGGGTTGCTTGATTATCACAAAGTTCCACCTGATCAATTTTTCCAAATTATAACTCCCTCAATAATTGTTTGATCCAAATAAGCTTGCAAGTTGTTGAAGCCATTGCTTGATATTCTTCCTTTGCACTCCACCGAGCAACCACATTCTATTTTTTGGTCTTTCTTGAAATAAAATACCTCCTACCCAATCGCCATTTGTATATCTTGTGATATGCTCATGGCCTTGATTTTCGAAGAGAAGTCTTTTTCTAGGCACTTACTTTATATATCGCAGAATATGAACCACTGTATCCTAATGACTACTACAAGGGGAATTCATATAATGACTTACAAGATTCACAAGCAATAAGAAGCTAGGTCTAGTCACTGTGAGATAATTTAATTTTCCCACCAGCAATCTATACCTTGCATATTTACTGTATGGTTTCCCCTATCCTAGAAGTAGTTTAACATTAGGATCAAAAGGAATGTCAATGGGTCTACATGCCATCATTCCCGCCTCCTCAAAAATGTTTAAGGCATACTTACGCTGAGAGATAACAAATACCTGATCCAGACTAAGCTACCTTAATACGTTGAAAATACTTTAATCAGCCAAGGTCTTTAATCTGAAAATGCTTAAAGATATGTTGCTTCAAACTAGGAATACCATCTTTATCACTGTCAGTGAAAACAATATCATTGACATAAATAAAAAAATAAATACTAAAATTTGGTGCAGAATGCCAACAAAATACAGAGTGATCAGCTCAATGATGAGTCATGCAAAACTCCTGAATTACTATGCTGAACTATCCAAACCAGGCTCGAGGAGACTATTTTAGACCATTGAGTGACTTTCTCAATAGATATACAAGTCTAATAGACTCCCCCCCTCCCCATAACAAAATCAGGTGGTTGCTCCATATAGACTTCTTCCCTAAGAACACCATACAAGAAAAGCATTCTTAATGTCCAACTGATAAAGAGTCCAATGATGAGCAACCTTAGATAGAATAAGACAGACAGATGCCACTTTAGCCATAGGAGCAAACGTATCACTGAAATCAATCCCGAATATCTGAGTATATCCTTTGGCAATAAAGCGAACCTTAAGTCGATCAACCTGACCATCTGGACCAAATTTTACGGCACATACCCAATGACAACCAACAATGGATTTACCTACAGGAAAGGGACAAGTTCCCAGGTGTCACTCATACGTAAAGCAGACATCTCATCAATCATAGCCCGCCTCTATTCAAAATGAAAAGGTGCTTCACCTATTCTCTTAGTAATGGAAACAGAGAGAAAAGATGATACAAAAGAATAATAGGATGATGTGAGATAATGATAACTCAAGAAATTATAATATGGGTTAGCATTTAGAGTGGACCATATACCTTTTTGAAGTGCACATCTGCAGTCAGAGCAGGGTCTTGTGCATGACATAAATCGTCTGGATTGTTGTTGGATGCGAACCACGATAATAAGTCAAGAGAGCTAGAGGTTTGTTTGATTTATTAGAGGTAACAATACAATTAGAGATTCCTCAAAAGTCGATATAGGTAGGACCTAAGAAATCAAGACGATCATTTGATGTATAGTAAGGTTGAGATTCAAAGAATGCGAAATCAGCGGACATAAGATACTTATTAAGTTAAGGGGAATAAAAATAATACCCTTTTTTAACCTGAGAGTAACCAAGAAAGACACATCTGAGAGCACGAAGGGCTAATTTATCTTTTCCTAGAGCTAAGTTTTGAACAAGGCATGTGCTCCCAAAGACACGAGGAGGTGTATAATGGAGATTTGACAAAGGAAATAGTATGGAATATGGAACCATTCTGAATAAAAGATGAGTGCATCCTATTAATTAAATAACAATATGCCTCAATAGCATCGCCCAAAAAATGCAACAGAACATGGGACTCAATGAGAAGAGTGTGAGTAGTTTCAATAAGATGCCTATTCTTTCATTCTGCTGAAGGGTGTACGGACAAGATGTCTGGTGAATAATTCCCTGGTGAGTCATAAACTCCTGAAATTGAGAGGACACGTATCCTAATGCATTATCATTATGAAGAGTACGAATGGAAACACTAAACAGGTTTTGTATTTCAATAAAAACAAAACCTTTAAATATAGAAAATAACTCCAACCAATCTTTCATTAAGAAAACCCAAGTACATCTTGAATAATCATCAATGAAGCTAACAAAATAAAGAAATCCTAAGGATGAACTAACACAACTAGGACCCCTAATATCAAAATGAACTCAGGAAAAAATAGACTTGGAACGACCCTCAGTACTACGTGAAAATGTAGCACGAGTGTGTTTCCCAAGTTGACATGACTCATAATCTAATGAGGACAAACTAGACAAACTAGGCACCATCTTTTGCAGTTTAGATATACTAGAATGTCCCAAATGTTTGTAAATTAGATCCGGAAGATTTGTAACGGAGCATGCTGTGAAGGAATTTGAAGAGGTAAGATAGTAAAGACCTTGTGATTCATGTCTTGTGCCAATTATCTGTTCCATACTGTGGTCCTGCATAAGGAAAAAATCATCAAAAAAAATAAATGTCACAATGTAAGGATCGTGTCAGATGACTAGCAGATGCAAAATTTAAAGGAGAACTAGGGGCAAAAAGAATAGATCTAAAATGACAGAAGCTAAGGGTTGGGCTTTTCCAATCCCTTTTGGTTTTTGTTTGGATCCCATTAGCTAAAGTAATAGGAGGGAGATATTGTGAATAAATAATATCAGACAAAAGTGAGTTGTTACCAGAAATATGATCAGAAGCGCCTAAGTCCATAACCTATGATCCAAGAGTACTAGACTATGAAACACAAGCAAAAGAATTACCCGCAACAAGAATAGTAGGTTGAGAAACCGATGATACATGCGGAGATATTTGCTTACTTGATCGATACTGAAGAAACTCATCATATTCGGCCTGAGCAATATGAGGATTGTTGAATGATCGGTCAGGTGGAGCAACAAAAACATTAGGTTGAGCAAGAAGTGCTACTTGTAGGGATGTTGGCTTATTTGCTCGATTTCAAAGGAATTTGTTATAATACATAATAATAATAAGATCAAAATTGGGCGATGGACCATGCAAAATATAACATATGTCGCGAGTGTGTCTAGATTTATGACAATAACAACACTTAGAGCGAGATATTCCAAAATGACCTCCTCCTCGTCGATTCTCCATACTAGATGTTCTTTATGAATAGTTCTAGATGCAAGAATAGAGGAGTCAATGGTGGGTGATAAAACTACTTTATGACTGAGAGCCACCGCATGATGAAGTAAATAGGAGAATAATTCATTCATTGTAGGAATAGTAGGACTAGCTAAGATCTCGTCATGAACAGAATTATGCTCAGCAAGAAATCCAGTAAGTCTAAAAACTAAAAACAATGTTTGTTTATGATCTTGTTGTGTTGTCACATTCGAGTGATTGGCATCAACATTTCAAATTCCTCCATGACTTCCTGCACTTGTCCCAAGTATGTAGACACATCCGATTCTTGTTTCTTTAAGTTGGTCATTTGAGATACTACATCATAAAATTGAGATGTCATAAGTATTTAAAGTACGAGCCTTTTCCCAAACTGAATAACACGTCCAGAATGGGCGAAACAAGGAGATCAACTTATAATCAGTACACTATCATAGGAAACTACAAAATTGAGCATCAACCTTCTCCCATTGTGCTTTGGCTGTTGGAGATGCCTGATTAGCCTTTCTCTTTTCATATACCACACAAGTATTGG
>JAPFFP010044396.1:0-12452 GCA_026153255.1 Solanum medicagineum
CTTTTAAACTCCGCTCAATATAAGGACCTTCGACTAATTTACTCCATCCCACTAATCCACTTAACTTATCACTAAAAAGCCACTACCTCCAATTCTCCCAATTGCACACTTATGCTTAGTTTAGGAATATACGGGGCCTAACACCATTAGACACTCTACGACCCATAAACTCTTCTCGTACCTCACTTCTAGTCTTCAAACTTTCCCAACATACTATCTATGAGGCCTTAGTACAGTTCGTGCACCAAGAAATGACCCATACCTAGGTGTCGTGGTTTCATTCCAGTGATCAATTTCTCAACTTTTGCGTTATCTCTACTTCAAACTTGCAAGGCATTACAAAGGGCTATTTTGTTATTTTTGATCTATTTAACTCCTAAACTACATTGTTCCTGGTAGCCGCCCTTAATTGTTTTAATCTCAATAAAACTACCGCTATTCTCATTCTAACGCATTTTCTCTTCAAATCACTCTAAAAATTCTTTCCTTTCTCTCTCAAGGGAATCTCTCCATTAAAGCCTAGGGTCTCAAGTTTTTGGTCAAAGATTTTAAGTCAATTTATCTAGGAATCTATGTTTTTCACTTAAGGTATGTAGGGTTCCATTCATGAACTTAGTCCATCCATGGAGCCTAACCTAAACTCTCTATTTTCTTCTAGTTCAAGTATGAAATTGTTTTATGGGTATTCTTGATATCATTCCAAATGCTTGGATTATGGTTATTACATGATTAATTCACTTAATTACACATGAATTATGATTAAATATATGAACTTCATGATTTGTAATTGAATTATAAGGAATTAGTAGTATGTGTTGACTAGGGAATATTTAATTGATATGGCTTCCTTCACCAATGATTTAATTTAATCTTAGTTGCATTGATCCTACATGATTTATATTCAATTCATACAATAATTGTCTATAGACCCATACTTTGTCCTATATTAACTATAATCAAGATATGATTCTCATGAATAAGATTTTTAAAGTATGCTTATGATATTGATGATGAAGATGATCTGAGATCGTAATGTTTTATGAAATGTTGATAAGATGGGGAGTATACCTACACTCTACGTAAAACATGTAGACAGACTATTCCTATATTACAAAATGGTAATGAGCCTATGATGTCTATTCCACAAACTATGAAAGCATGATTCTAAAGTATGCCAATGACTATGTTTATTGCATGATTATGTATTCTATCGGAATTGACTCAGTACTAAATGAGCTTGAGTGAGGGGGACTATCCCCAAGGGTCCTTATATAAATTTTTATGTCTCATTACTATGTATCATCATAGGTTTACGATTTTGTGCCTATAAAGTATCGAGTTAGTGGATCCACTAACTTAGGATATTCACCGTGCTTGGATAGAGCCAAAAGGATGAGGTCTTTATGTGTACATATGACACTCATTGTGTGAGGATAGAGCCTATAGGGTAAAGGTCGAGTCTACCTTGGTAAATTAGACTCTTCTTTCTCTAGTGTAAAAGGAACAAAGAATTTCATGTAATGGTTTCCATGGTCTTTGTTAGTTATGATCCTATTCCCATGCACGTATGTATGCTAGGTTGTGAAATGTTTCAAATATTTTCATTCATAATATTAAACTTAGATTTTTCATTCATATCTTGCCGTTATTCCATTGATAATATTATGCATATTATTATTATGGCCATGATGTTTTTTTGATGCATGACATACATACATACTTAGTACATTTCACGTACTAACACATACATTTTATCTACATGATCTAACCATGTAAGAATGCATGACAACACTACTCCTCACATTTGGAGCGAGAGTAGGACATCACTATGGAGATTGTTGGTGAGTTCCCATTCTTTAAGGACAAGCCTCATTCTTTCTTATGTTTTCATATGTTGAGACTTATGATTTCATTTTATCTTGAGGGTGGGCTAGTAGCATGTCCTAGACCGCACCCAGATCTATGACCTAGAGGCCTGTATGGATGGATTGATGTAATTCCCCTTAATGGTATATTGTGGATTCTTATGCTTTCCACCTTTTTTACTTCTTAGGATGCTTTAAGTCTTTATGTATGCTCATGATATGAACAAGTGTCTTGGATGGGGCACCTTCAGGTTCCAAATTTATTATGTCACGACTAGGCCCTAGGTTCAAACCGTGACAAATTTTGATCTAGGGTCGGCAGCCAAATGAGGAGCATACTTTGAGTGCTTGTTGAATTTGAGAGCATACTCCATCACACTCATGGAACCTTCTTTGAGGTTCATGAAATCCATCATTTTAGCCTGTTTCGACTCAATAGGGAAGAACTGATTGAGGAAGGCAGCCTCGAACTCCTCCCAAGGAATATCATCACCATTTCTCCTTTCCAATTTCCATTGAGCAAACCAAATTTGGGCCACACCCTTGAGTTGGTAGGTCGTTAGTTATGCATTCTCTTCCAAATTTATTCCCATTATAGATAGCACCTTATACACCTCATTGATGAAATCTTGGGGATCTTCCTCCGCTTTGGACCCATGAAACTTCAGAGTGTTCAAAATTGTGAAGTCCCTCACCCTTGAGGCCGGAGTAGGTGCATGAGGAGCTTGGGCCCTTTAATTCAATTGGTTGGTCATAACATGGGCCAACATAGTAATGACATTCTGGAACTCAACTTGGGCCACCCCTCCATCTTGAGGAGCTTGAGGAGTGGGATGAGCCGATTGTTCCTCGGGTGTACAGGCCCTCCTTGGTCTCCCTCTATGTAGCGGCATGATCTAAAAGAGAAAGGAGTGTTCGTTAGTGGGAAAGCCTTATCTTTAAATCTAAAGCATGACATAGATCATGAAGAAGGGAAACATATCCTAAAATGCCTCATAGCATCCTATTCATAGTTGTGGCATGCTTCACAACCATGAATAAGACTCTAATCGATGTAGTGTGTTGGATTTCTAAGGACCATTATCAACCTAGTGCTCTAATACCAAGCATGTCACGACCCAATCTTAGGGCATAGATGTGACATGGTGAATGGGAAGTCCGAAGACAACCCAAACAAGCCTCTTAGTATATTATGTACACATCCTTAGTTGCGGAAATGGAATAAAACAATATCAAGAGTCAATTATAAAAAAGGAAGCGGGACTAAGGGAAGTATTTCCTAATATTAATAGTATAAGAAGAGTCAAGCTCAAAATATAGACAACCATGGCATAATATCTAATGACACTTCTACATAGAATGGAGTGGGGGCCAAGTGACTTCCTAAGCTCACCCTCAAAAGATAAGTATCCAAGCCACATAAACCAGTCTCAACATAGCATGAGTGAAAGTAGATAATGTCCTCGGATTTGAGGACTCACCAAAAGCATTCATAGATTAACCAAACTAACCACGAAGAGGAGGATGATCAATAGGAGCTCCAGTTCCTACATGGTGATATCATGTAGGCATAGAGTATGCATTAGTACTTGGAATGTACTAAAGTATGTGAGGTGCAATGCAATAAAGATTTAAGACATAATATTCAAAATGCATACATATAAGTAATGGATATAATCTCAATATGACATGTATGATCAATAGTTGTAATGAACATACATGTAAAACATTCAACTTGCACATAGTAATATACATATATGGGAGGAGATCTTAACAAACATAAACCAAGCGAGCTATAACTTGGAATCCAAGCCATGACACCCCCTCGGCAAGGTGATCAAGGCATGACACCCACTCGACGAGGTGTGGTCTACTTGCCAAGGTAAACTAAACATGATAACATGAACTAGATGGATCAAGTAGTAAAGACCTTTTGGGGAAAATAATATAATCCTATGGTGGCACATACTTTAGAGACTAAGGACTTTATATAAGAACCCCTTCTTCGAGCCCCCACCTTAAGCCTCAATCGGTGCTACGTCTAATCCCATGGAATACTTGAAATAATCATAACATTAATAATAACATGAATAATTTATAAGAGACATGATAACATGACATGAGTAGCTCATTCACATACTTGACCTCTACTAGTGAGTTTACTTGAACTTGAACATAAGGGTAAGATAGTAATCATGTGTGATCCCTCAACTTGATATGAATGGTTCACAAGAGGTTAAAATCTTGAAATAGGGCTCAACATGTCACTTGTAAAATCATAGATACTTTCATGAATTAAATACATATTAGGGAGGCCATAATTTTCTTGGAATCACTTGACTTTTAAATCATGTAATAACTCATCTTTAACTTAAAAATCCTGGTCATGTAATTTAATCAAACACATGGTGGACATATGGACACATGTTCAAAACCATGCTATTTTTGTAGAGTAATAACACAACAGAGTAAAATCAACCATTTTAGAATCTTTCAATTCAACCCACCAATCATACTACTAAAACCCTTAATTTGGGTATCATGAAATCCATCTCAAAAGTTCACCATAGTTCATAGTATTCGTAGCTCAAATCATGTGTAATCTCAATAGACATAAATCAACTCATAGAATAAGCTTAAAATAGATATTCATGCTTAATCAATCAATACTTGATAAAAACCCAACATAATTCACATTTATAATACAATACAAGAGATACCAATAAGGAATACAATTTGAAATCATGCAATTTTCATAAAATGAGAAGGTTGGGCTCCATGGGTGAAACGACCCATGGATGAAGACGCACATACCTTAAACCTTGAATTTCTTGGAGTAAACTTGAAGGAGACTTGAAGCTTGGATTGGGTCTTTGAAATCCAAAGTTATTGAGATCCTTGCATTTGAATGGAGATTTTGATAAAGCCTTGGAGACTTGGACGAAATATGAAAAATAGGGAAATATTACACTAATCTGCCTCCAATCCGCGATGTGAACCAAAGACGAAGGAAGGTTTTCTGCTAGTCCGTCCCCAGGCCGTGTTGCACCTAGGGCGCGGATGAACACTGGAATTGATTAATTAGCAAAAATTATTTTCCGTTATGAGTCTTCTAAAGTTCGATTTTTACCTATTCCCCCCTCAATTTTGTCACCTGATCAAGAATATAAAGTCGGATTTCTGAAATCACTCCCGGTTTTTGAGATATAAGAAAAATACAATTATGAGTCATTCCAAAGCACACGAGGGGTGTTTCATTTAACACTTCTTTATATTATTTGTAATTTATCTTTTAACCTGAATATTTATAAATTTTTCTTTAAGTTCATTAGCATTACAAGTAGAATAAAATTTTCATGAATTTATCTGGATATTTAATATTATTTTTATGATCATTATTTAAACACAATATGCATTAAGCGTGTTTTTCATCACTTTCTTACTCCATGCATTTTTATAATAGTTGGCTCTTCATGACATGATACCCCTTAAAAAATCTATGAAAGGTTTTATTTTACTAAACTAACACTATTAATAATGCTTACGTAATTTTAAATTTGACTACTACTATTATATGCTGTTATTTTAATAATTAAGGTAAATAAAAAATATTAAAAAATTCTTTTGATTTCATAAATTGGACAAGTAAATTAAAATAAATTTTTCAAAAATGACAGTCAAGTAATATAAACGACCGAGGTATTCTCTATCATCTATATAAATAAAAAAGTTTTGATTGACATTGAAGTGTTATATAAATCATAATTTAAACTCATTTAGAATAAATCTAAATAAATACAATCTTTAAAAATTTGACCTCAATTAGTTGAGTTAATTATTTTAAATTTTACCTCAAATATACATATTTCTATATTGATTATTCTTTTTTATTTCCCTTGTATAAATTAATAATAGAGTTTTAATTCATTTTATAATTTTGCTAATTTACTTCATGATAGAGCATCATTAGCTTATATACTTATTTATCAGTATTTCTCACTTTGTGGGTCGAAAAGATAATATTTATGCTTTTATGAAAATTTTGTTACATGAAATCATGAAAAATAAAAATGTCATGATTTTCAAAGAAGTTAAAAAAAAGAATTTGATAATGAAATGGTATAATAGGCATTTTAAACATTTAAGTAGGTGAAGGGTGGAAAAGTATGATTATTATTTAATGCTGATGGAGGAGTTTAATTTTTAAATAAAGTTGGGGGGGTGGGAGTGAAAATGATTTTTAAACAATATTTTAATATGCGTAAAAATATTAAATTTAATTACTAGTGTAAAAATATAAATATTTATTAAATTTTGAATGGTGATGTGTATGATTATAGTGGTTGTAGCGAATACGGAAGCACATTATAGTTTTCTTTAATTTTGATAAAATCCATATTTAATAGAATTTCATGTTGCTTGCATGTATATTAAAAATTAAATACTACATAAATTTGTTTTTGTTACTATCTAACACTCATCAAGATGTCACTCTAAAACACCTCTCATGTGCTTCGAAATATCCTATAATTGTAATTTCCATATATCTAAAAATTTGTGCATGATCTCGGAAATCCAACTTCATATTCTTGATCAGGGGCAAAATTGAGTGGAAAATGGGTATAATTCAGGTTTTTGAAGACCTGTAGCGATAATTTTCACTAATATACAAGTTCCAGAGGGCCTGTGCGCCTACGCCGCGACACACTTGGGGCACGCAACAATGTATTTTGTTAGTGTGTTTGGTCCGCGTGGTGCCAAGGGCGTGGACCAGTGTAAAATTTTCCTTGTTTTCCTTGTTTCGTCCAACGACATTTGGGTAATAGCCCAATGCCTATTTAAACGTGAAATCTTTCATACTTAATCATTTTTTTAACTCTATAACTCACAAAATCCTCTCTAAAACCTCTCAAAGACTTTATCAAATCTCTCATTCAAATTCTAGGATTTCAAACTCAATTTTGGAACTCAAGAATCCATCTCAAGCTTCAAGTTTCCCCCAACTCAATTTCAAGAAAATTCAAGTTTGAGGTATGTGGGTCTTCATCCATGGAGTCCTTTAACCGATGGAGCACAACCTTCTCTGTCTTATAAAAATTGCATGATTTCAAGTTGTATTACTTATGAGTATCTTTTATTTTGAATTATGAATGTAAATTATGTGGGTTTTATCAAGTATTAATTAATTATGCATGAATATCTATTTTAAGCTTATTTGATGAGTTGATTTATAATTATTGAGATTATGCATGATTTGAGCTATGAAAACTATGAACTATGCTGAGCTTTTGAGATGAATTTCATGATCCCAATTAGGGGTTTTATTACAATATTGGTAAGTTGATTTTGAATTGATTTTACTTTTCTTGTTATACTCTTTATTTGGATGATTTTGAACAAGTATCATGAACCCACCATATGTTTGATGAAATTACATGACAAGAATTCTCAAGTTGTTGTTGAACTATGATTTACAAGTCGAGTGACTTCATGCTGATTAAGGGCTTTCAAGCATGCATTTAATTCATGAAAAGTATCTATGATTTTACAAGTAACAAGTTTAGCTTTATTTCAAGATTTTAACCTCTTGTGAGCCATTCATATCAAGGCAAGGGTTCATGTATGATTACCATTTACTCTTATGTTCAAGTTAGGCTCGCAAGTAGAGGTCAAGCATGTTCATAAGCTACTCTTGTCATGTTGTCATGTTCCTTACAAGTTACTCATATTATTATTTGAGTTATGATTATTTCAAGTATTCCGTTGATTAGAATTAGCACCCATTGAGGCTTAAGATAGAGGTTCGACTCAAGGGGTCCTTACATAAAGTCTTTAGTTTCTAAACTATGTGCCCCCATAGGATTATATATTTTAACCTTGGTATACTAGTGGATCCATCTAGTTTCATGTTATCATGTTTGGTTTGCCTTGGCAAGTAGACCACACTTCGCCGAGGGGTTTCATACCCAGTCACCTATACCAAGGGGGTGTCGTGCCTCAGATTCTAAGTTGTAGCTGCTTGGTCTATATCAAGTAAGGTCTCCTCCCACATATGTATATTATCATATGCAAGTTTAATGTTTTAAATGCAAGTTTTATTACAAGCATTGATCATGCATGGCATACTGCAATTGTACTTATTGCCTATATCTTACGAATTTTTCATATATTGTGTTATGTCTTTGTTGCTTTGCTCCCTACATAGTTAGTACATTCAAACATACTAATGCATATGTATGCCTACACGATATCATCATGTAAGAAACAGAGCTCCTTTTGATCATCCTCCTCCACGTGACAAGTTCAGTCCTTTGAAAAACGTTTTGGTGAATCCTCAACTCGACGATAATATCTATTTATTTCATGCTATGTTGAGACTTCTTCTTTATATTGAATACTTATTATCATGAGGGTGATCGGGGAAATGTCTTGGCCCTTGTTCTATTCTCAAGTAGAGGTGTTGTTAGACACTATGTTTGCATATGCTTATGAGCTTGACTCTCTTTATGTTCCAATGTTTATGAAAGACTTCACTTAATGCCGCTTCCCCTTTTAAGATTGACTCTTAATATTGTTTTATTTTACTTCCGCACCCAAAGGTGTGTGCAAGTTATTGATGTGCTATCAAAACACAACACATTTGATGCCTAAGATATGGGATTTTATGTGTTCTCAATGCGACTTTTATGATTTTTATGTGCTTTTGTAGAAAACACAGGTTGGCTTAATTTTGGGAAAAGTTACGGATTTTGTTGAAGTTTAGGCCCTACGGGACCCTCTACAAGCTATAGCCCAAGCTATGAGTCGTAGAGGTACCCTCGTAAGAATTTATAATGATCAAAGTGCAGAATCTGATTGTCTAAAATTTAGTCGTACAAGGCTCAGATACGAGTGATAGGCCTTACTACGACTCATAAGCAAACGTCTCATAGTAGATTCCAGTGAAGACCAAGATTGGATCAGGAAATGCAAGAAAGGACTACGAGCAGGAACTACAAATCGTAAACCAGACTATGACTAGTAGAGCTGGATCGTAGCAATGAAGTGTAAAATACAAAGTGCTGACCATGAAAGCCCGACTATGAATCGTAGGTCACTCTACGAGTCATAACTGCGAATCGTAATAGTCGTCGACCAGATTTTCTAATTATTTCAGGGACCCATTTGTAAATAGTACAAATAGTATAATTTAGGTTTTTGGGAAGAGACTTGACAATTGTTTATAGTTCTTGAGTTTTTTTAGAGAGATAGAATAGAGAGTAGATTTTAGAGTTGACTTTGAGACTCAACTTTGGAGATTGGATTCACTTGTGGATTAATTTCCTCATTCAAGCTTGTGATTGTAATCGCAAAAAGGGTTTTATTGTTCTTCAATCTTCTTTGGTAAGAAATCTTCTATGTCTTATTTATTCATTGTTGGTTTGTTTTCCCAAGCCATTGCCAAACCCCCGGAGGGTACCCTTAGCGTGGCCGACACTCAAAGACTATTTCTATTCCTCGAGTGAACCACTTGTCCTCATCGTCATCTTATACTCAATAAAAGAAGAAAAATGCTCAAAGAAACAACCATCAAGTAATCAAATAACTCAGTCTTTATATATTAAAAAAAAATTTCAATAAAACAAAACTTGGAAAAGGAACAATACTCCACATCTCTACTTAATGTTTATGAAGCCTCTACCTCTAACATCTAGATGGTACTATGATAGACTATGGCTACCCAGCTCAAGTAAAATGGAATACACAGTAATAGAACAGGGCTCCTCCAAAGTTTAGGAGGGCTCACCATCTCTGGAACTCAGGGACTCTAAATCTCAATAGTGTATCTGCTGAAGTCCTCTATCATATGTATCTGCACCATGAAATGATGCAGGGTCAAGTGCCACTAGTACGTGGAATGTATGGTAATGTAAAATAGCTCAAGAAACACATAAGGCTCAAACTCAATCAAATGACTCAACTCCTTATCTTATAACTGAACTCAAATAAATCATGCAAGTTTAAGGTTTGAAATCATATTTTAGAAATAGACTCAGTATTTAATGCAACTGAGTTTAAAAATCATGATATGCTCAACGCAGGTGTTGCTTGGAAGTTTCTCTAACCGACTTAATTCTCCACCAACATGAGCTTTTGGTGATGTACAAAAAAAAATATTGTTTCCACACTCTCCCTAAACTTGCCACGGTAAAAGGCGTCCACCTCTACCTCTCTCTCTCGAATCCTAAGAGAGTTTCCCTCTATGGGGACTTCGGCCACAAGAATAATCCTATGCGACTATCTTAGGCTGCCTTTGTAGTTCTAAGGTAGTTCTGACTCACCCAACTCGGTGCTCAATAATCCTTCCAAGACTTGAGCATAGGCAGTTCTAGGGTGGTTCTCACTCACCCAGCTTGGTGATCAATAATCCTTCCAAGACTAAAACATGCTCATACAAATTAACACAACTCATCTCTTCAACTCGTCTCAGACAAGTCAACTTAGTTCTCAGTAGCTCAACTCAAATACTCGACAACTCAATAACTTAGAAGCGTCATTCATGCAATGCAACTCAAGACCCTAACTCACATCATGCAAGGCACTCACTAATTATGATCAAGTACATCATATCATCCAGGTTCAACACATAAGACATAATAGGTATTCATTCTACACATATATGAAACAATAGTACATACTTCTCAAGTCCATATTAGTTAGTTTCAAAAGTTAGGGTACCAATTCCAGTTTAATCGTTAAGTAATGAAACTAGTAATGTTAGGGTTAGGGTATCAAGCATGGGAAACACGCTCATAATTCATGATAATAGCAATGCAACTTGTAATTTAACTCTAATATATTCAAGAAACTCAGTCATGTGGAAGAATTCAAGACTTACGAATCATAAGTTTCAAAAAATGTAATTAATACTCAAAATCTTGACTCAAGTTGATGAAGAGGCGCGTGGGCGAACATGTCTAACGCTTTAGGTAGCCTTACATACATGGAATAAAGTTTTACCAATCGACTATAATGAATTCTCCTTGAATTCTTCAATCTAGCCTTTTTCTTCTCCTCTCTCAAGCCCTAGTCTTTCAAGTGTTAGAAAAGGACTTAGAATGGGGTTTAAAACCCTATTTATGCATCAAAATGACCTAATTTGATCGTGTTATCAGTTTAAGAGTGGTTGGAGATTGACCATAATTCCCCTCTAATTAAAAAGAAAAGTTTCAACTTTGGAATGACCAGCCTGCGAGTGGACTCGGTGCACACTAATATTGTTGTTTGACTGAAACCTAAAAATGTGTTGAAAAACTGATTTTCCATAAAAATACACATAAATTGCATTCATCAAATGTGTTTTATATGTATTTTTACATATATCTCTTGCCGATCGATTTTTTTAATTCTCGTCAAAAAAATTTTAAAATACCAGTGTAGGTCTGCGTCCCTGGTGCGTCGCACCTTAGGTGCAAACTGACACAATTTCAAAATTATTTACATAAAATTATATTTGACTGGATCGCTCTAAAATCAAATTGAGACCATTGTCGCACTCAATTTTTCTTGCTGATCGCAAATCTGATCTCAGATTTTTCATTAAAGCTTGGAAATACGTGTTATGCACATGATTCTATTCTAGGGGTATTTTAGTAATTTTACTACATATTACAGCCATTAGTGGCTAAACCCACAACTTGGAGTTGTTGGAACCATGAGTAGCTAGCTTACAAAACTCAAATTATTTGGACTTCTTGAGTTGGTATTTACATGTATTATCCATTTCCCTTTATTTTGCATGTTGTTCAAAAGTGGCCAACATTGAACCCTATCTAGCGTCATGATCTTGACCCAGTAGGGATGAATAGGAAAAGGGAATGGGTAATAGAATTCGATTGATGTTTTCTCATCTAATCAACCAAACCTGATCAAGTAGAGGTTGACTGGAACAATAGGTAATGGTTGGTATGGCACACTATTGTAGCCGATCAAGCTCCATAGTGAAATTTGACCTTCACCATCACAAGAGGGCTGGATGAACCTAAATTATCGTCCAGCATGCAATGTCCTAATTAAAGTTGTGTTATTCGGGGTATTTAAATTAGTAAATCATGGAGAACACAATTTCCCAAGTTGCTCTCAATTTGGTTGTCTTTATGTTTTATTAGTATAGTTTTATTTATTGCCAATCATCGCAACCCCCCATTGAGAGTTGAGTTATTTGATGCTTGAATTGATTGTTGGTGAATCAAAGTGGCAAAGCTCCGTATTACCTTGGGATTTGACCCTAAACTATGGTTAGGATTTATATTTGACAACGATCACTTTATCCTTAAAGTGAGAGGTACTGTTTCAGCGTGATCAAAATTAATTGCGCCGTTGTCGTTGAATATGACAGATCCTTGATTTGAGTTCACTAGTAATTACTTCAAGTATTAGTTTATTAATTCTCTTGTGTTTTACCTTTGTTTTGGTTTCTATTAGTCCTTTTTGTACAGGTATATAGTGGTGGTATCCTTTTTTCTTCAGCCAATACAAATATCCAACAGGCAATCAAGCGAATGGCTGAAGAGAAGCTCATTTTCACAAGTGATGTACTCCAATCAT
>JAPFFP010044397.1:0-12452 GCA_026153255.1 Solanum medicagineum
AAAACCATGCAATTCAAGAGTGAAATCATGCAAGAAAAATCAATGTAAAACCACCCACCAACACTTGGTAATACCCTCATACAATACACATTCTTTATCAAATCCTAGAATAGATTATAGATTCATAGGTCAAAACATGCTTAAACAATCACACTTTAATGAAACTCTAACTAATTTCATAGTCAAATTCATAGTAAGTAAGATCCATGATTAAATCAACTTAGAAATATGAAATTCATGTCAAAAGGAAGCTTGGGCTTCTTGGGCGAAAGGAACCCATGAATGAAACCCACATACCTTAGATCTTGAATTCCTTTGAAAGGAGTTGGGAAAGAATGGAAGCTTGGAATTGTGACTTGGAGTCCAAAACTTGTTCTTGAGTTTCCTTGAATTTGTATAGGGGTCTTGGTGGAGTCTCTTGAGAGAATTTGAGAGTGAATTTGAGATGAATGTAATGAATTTGATCTTTTTGGAATAGGGTTTAGGTCTTTTTGGGAAGTTAAGATAGCATTGGAAGTCTAGAAAAGGTCATTAGAGTAACTAAAATTTATGAAAATGCCATTAGAGAACGGATGGAAACATTGGCAAAATGTTACCTCACTAGAGGCTTGACTTTTTGTGTGACACTCCACGGATCATGTGGAGTGCCCGCGAGACAAGACTTAGGTTCAAAATCGCAATTGCAACACTTGAGAAAAAGAAAGCGTCAACGACACTTTGACAGGCCACTTCACTGGCCATGTGGTTCTTCATGATCCATCTAGTGGTCCATTGCACGACAATTAGACAAGCAAATGTGGTCAGGCACTCCACACACAGGTTCTATGAGTCATCAACCCTCACACAGCCTGTCAAGGGTGCCTGTGGCACCTCACTTAGCCAAAATCTCCCCTCATGACAGCCTTGTCTCTCTTGCACACCCCCACGAACCTCTACACAATAAGTAGCAAGCCACATGGCCTGTGCCACTAGCCATGCACATTCCTTAGGACAAAAATGGCCTTTTCAGCACCAAGCCATCCAAACGGCCTGTCCAACACATAACTGGTTGTCAAGCTATCTGTGTGACATCACTACACGGGAGGGTCTCACGAAAACGATCATAACTCCTTCATCCGACCTCGAAATTAGGTGAAACCAAGTGTGTTGCAAAGATAACTCGAAAAGATTTCTTTTAACATGTCGTGGGCCACCTAGTTCCAAGTGTGCTAACAGTTATGCTTCTTTAAAATTGACCCTTGCAAGAACCAACACCCAAAACTCAACTCAGAGATAAACCTTGAACTTGTCCAAGTACTAGGGGTCTCCCATCACCCTAATACACTCTCCACCTAAACAAATGACGCTTGAAACATGGGTACATATGAATATGGAGGTATGGGGTGTCACAATACCTCCACCTTGGGAACATTCATCCCCAAATGTCAAAGAAAAGTACACAAGGAGAGTAATCATGGAGATTTTAGCACTTAAACATGATTTTCAAAAAGTCCCAACATGCACATCAAAATTACCATAAAATGTTCTCAATATAAACATGAATGCATGCAATGACATAGGGCTGAAACATAAGGACTTCGAATCATAAAAAAAAAGACTCGATGTGTTATCATAAGCCTGAATAGGATGAAAGATATACGGATATTGCTTCTCCATGTCCACTCCGGCTCCCCAAGCGACACTTTTGACTTGACGATTCTTCCAATGGGCCTTGACGAACACTACATCCTTACCAATCAACTTCTCCACCCTTCCATCCAATACCTCCACTGGGACCTTCTCCTAAGCCAATTTATCCTACACAACCTCAAAGAATTTGATAGCACTAGAGTTACCAGTACATTCCCTCAACCTAGAAACATGAAGAACTGAACGAACCATATTCATATCCATAGGCAATCCCCATTTACATGCAACATCACTAATCCTCCTCAACACTCTACACGGACTCACAAACCAAAAACTGAATCCGCTTTATTGCCCAACTAGACCATACCCTACATGGGTTGGAATTCCAAGTGAACTCAATCTTCAACACAAGCACACATAGCCTACCCTTGTACCAAATGTCACCACCCCCCTCTACACACACACATAACCACCTTACACCAAAGCATTCAATTCTAAAAAGGCGGGGTCAATTTCTTGCTTTGCTTTCACCTCATCATCCAAGAAAGATTTTATACCATCAACTACCACAGTATCACCATTATTAACCTCGTCCAATCTAAATCACAATCTAGCCAATCGATGGACCTTCTAGCCACCATATTTATTTCAACAAAATCACAAGGTGAGACCTAAATGCAACATGTCTACGTAACAATTCCCATAGACCCATCTAGCAACAATAAACTCACACAACCATTTGGGACACACAAGAATTATACTAACAACAAAAGGAATAATGAGAGAAATAGGGACCTCCGGAGCCATCAAAGCATGCACAACAAAATCAAAGGAAACCTCAATATATCAGTAGAAACATCAGGCATTTTATAAACTCCTTGCCTCCCTTGAAGTACATAAAACTGATTGTGCCTTGGAGCATCACCTTGAGGACGAACATCTTCACCCTTGACTTGAGTACGAGGACAATCTTTCCTCTTATATCCCTCTTAAACACAATGGAAACAAGCATTGATTTCCTTAGAACATGGGCCTCTATGAACCATACCACATGTTGGACACATATCATCACCTCTATCTTTGAGACATTGGAATTTTCCTTCATAACAAGCTCTCTTCGCCTTTTTACCCCTGCTCTTCCTCATCTTTTCCTCCTCCATTTGTTCAGCATATGTCATTAGGCGGGACAAATCCGTGTCACTAATCAACATAGCAGACCAACAGTCCTCACTCACCAAGTCGGATACACCCATCACGAACTTGTTCATTCTAGATCTTGGGTCGTCAACCACGAGTGGAGCAAATTTTTAGAGTTGGTTAAACTTGAGGGCATACTCTCTCACGCTTATAGATCGTTGCTTCAAGTACATGAACTCTACCATCTTTCCCTCCCTAAGTTAAAGAGGAAAGAACCGATTAAGAAAAGCCGCCTTGAAATCCTCCCAAAGAACCACCTTATTGATTCCCTTCTCCTCCTTCCATTGATTGTACCATATTTCAGCACCCCATGAGTTGGTAAGACGCCAACTCTGCCTTTTCTTTCGATGTCACACCCATAATGGACAGTATCTTGTATACCTCATTAGTAAATTCTTGAGGGTCCTCATCTACCTTAAACCCATATAATTCTAGTGAGTTCATCCTCATGAAGTCTCTAACCCAAGATACTGCTGTAGGAGCATGAGGGGCTTGGGCCCCTTGGTTTGCTTAATTATCCACAACTTGAGCCGGCAAAGGTAGAGCATCCCGGAGCTTACCATGAGTCGTTGTTCTTCGAGAGAGTAGGGTCTTCTTCCCCTTTTGTTAGGCATGATCTAGCATAGCAAAGAACAATCGTTATGGGGAAAAACTTTCCTAGACTCTTATAGAATGACATAGAGTAAGAACAAGGGAAACATTTCCTAGAACATCTCATAGCCTCTTACTCATAGTCTTGGCGCACAATACAACCATGAATAAGACTCTAAACGACGCGGTCTATTAGATGTCGAGACCATTAACAACCTTATGCTCTGATACCAAGATTGTCACAACCCAATCCTAGGGCATAGATGTGACATGGAGCATGGGGAACCAGAAGGGACCCCAAGAATGCCTCTTAGCACATCATTACATATCCTTGGTCTCGAAAGCAATAAAATAACAACAAGAGACAGTAAATTGGGATAACCAGGGCTAAGGGATATCTTTCATGTCATGAACATCAAGAGTCAAGAGAGAATCAATATTTATAGCAATATACATAACATGTCTAGCAACACCTCTAACCATAGAACTTAGCAGGGGGCAAAACAAGCAACTGGGCTCACCCTCACAGACAAAGTATACAATAAAGAAAGAGATTCGTAATACATAACATAAGAAGATAGACATTGTCCCCAGAATGAAGGACTCACTAACTAGCTTGAGAGAATTCGTACTAGCCAGGTAGAGGAGGAGGATGACAAAATGGAGCTCTGGTTCCAACATAGTAACATCATGTAGGCATAGAGTATGTATTAGTACGTTTGAATGTACTAAGTATGTAGGATGTGATATAACAAAAGATAGGAATCATAAGCAAAATGCATAATCATAAACAATGAATATCATACTAACTATATGATATGTATGAATGATACTTGAAGTAAAACATGCTTATATACAACATACTACGTGCATAAGAATAGAACATTATTAGGCTAATGGGTTTATCATCTCCCATCCCAAATGCTTGAGGTATCAAGCCTTTAACTTGGTTATCAAATATACCACCCCCCATCTAGGTGTTTGAAGTACCAACCCATCAATTTGGTTAATGAGATACCAACCCCTCAATTTGATTATCGAATTTACTACCCCCATCTAGGTGATTGATGTACCAACCCCTCAAATTGCTTATTGAGATACCAACCCCTTAATTTGGTTAATGAGGTACCAACCCATCACTTTGCTTAATGAGGTACCAACCCCTCACTTTGGTTAATGAGGCACCAATCCCTCAATTTGGTTAACTTTCATCACTATAGATACTTTACATGAAATCAACACATGAATACCATACTTTCATCATCATAAAGTTATTCAACTCATATACCATACTTTAGACCTTCAATAAGTCAAGAAACCTTAATTGGACATTTAATCAAACACTTGGCAGGTGTGTGGTGCTAGTGTAAATCCATGCAATTCAAGAGTGAAATCATGCAAGAAAAATCAATGTGAAACCACCCACCAATACTTGGTAATACCCTGATACAATATACATTCTTTATTAAATTCTTGAATAGATCATAGATTCATAGGTCAAAACATGCTTAAACAATCATACTGTAATGAAACTCCAACTTAGTTTATAGTCAAATTCATAGTACGTAAGATCCATAACTTAATCAACTTAGAAATATGAATTTCATGGAAAAAGTAAGCTTAGGCTTCATGGGTGAAAGGAACCCATGAATGAAACCCACATACCTTAGATCTTGAATTTTTTGGAATTGAGTTGGGAAAGAATTGAAGCTTAGAAGTGGGTCTTCGAGTCTAAACCTTGTTCTTGAGTTTCTTTCAATTTGTATTAGAGTCTTGGTGGAGGGTCTTAAGAGGATTTTAGAGTGTATTTGATATGAGAGTAATGAGTTTGATCCATTTGGCATAGGGTTTAGGTCTTTTGGGGAGGTTAAGATAGCATTGGAAGTCTAAAAAAGGTCATTACAGTAATTAAAATTTACGAAAATGCCATTAATGAACGGATTGAAAAATTAGCAAAGTGTTGCCTCATTGGAGGCTTGACTTGTCACGTGGCACTCCATGGTTCATGTGGAGTACTGGTGAGACAAGACTTAAGCTCAAATTGCAATTGGAACACTTGAGAAAAAGTTAGCATCAACGTCACTTTGACGAGCCACTTCACGGGCCATGTTGTGCTTCATGGTCCGTGTAGTGGTCCGTTGCACCACACTTAGACAATAAAATCTGGCCAGGCCACTCCACACCTAGGTGCCACGAGTTGTCAACCGTCACACGACCAGTTAAGGGTGAGCCTAGCACCTCACTTAGCATAAATTTCCCCTCATGCCAACCTTGCCTCTCTTGCACAATCCCACGACCCTCCACACAGTTAGTGGCAAGCCATATGGTCGTGCCACTAGCTGTGTCATATTCCTTAGGCCTAAAATGGCCTTTTCTAGCCCCAATCCATCCAAACGGCCCGTCCAACACATCACTGGTCATCAAGCTATCTGTGTGACTTCACTACAAGGGAGGGTCTCAGGAAAACAATCATAACTCCTTCATCCGACCTTGGAATGAGGTGAACCAAGTGTGTTGCAAACATAACTCAATGGGTTTTTATTTGACAAGTCGTGGGCCACCCAGTTGCTAGTGTGGTAAAAGTTATGCTCATTTAAAGTTGCCCCTCGCATGAACCAACACCCAAAACTCAACTCGGAGGTAAACCTTGAACTTCTCAAGTACTAGGGGTCTCCCATGACCCTAACATACTCTCCACCTAAACAAATGAGGCTTTAAATATGGGTACATAAGATCATGGAGGTACGGGGTGTCACACTGATCTTATGAGTGAGGCTAAAAGGGAGCTCATGATGGATGTGCATTGTTTGACAATCTTACTCCTTTAGGCATTTGAAGTTTTCTTGGTTGACTTATTATGATGGAAGATTTATTAGAGGTTCTCACCTGTTGCATCTGTATTGACCAAGTTGACTCAAAAGAAGGCCAAGTTTGTATGGTCAGATGAGTGTGAGAAGAATTTTCTGATATTAGGAGATCTGCTTACATCTCTCCTGTTTTGACTTTACTAGAGGTCTTGGATGGGTTAGTGGTATTTAATGCTATTTGGTTTGGGTTGGGTTGTGTACTTATGCAACATGGTAAGGTGATAGATTATGCATCAAAGCAATTGAAGGTGCATGAGCGTAAGTACACAACTCATGATCTTGAGTTAGCGGTAGTAGTGTTTGCCTTGAAAATTTAGAGACACTATTTGTATGGGGTACATGTGGACGTTTTCAGTGATCATAAGAGTTTGCAATATGTGTTCATTCAAAGGGACCTTAACTTAAGGCAAATGAAAAGGTTGGGACTCTTAAAAGGCTATGACATGAGTGTATGACATCACCCCAACAAGGCAAATACTATAATTAATGCTCTTAGTAGGCTATCTAAGCGAAACGTGGCTCGTGTTGATGAAGGGAAAAAGGAGTTGGAAAAAGATGTTTACTGTTTGGCTAGATTAGATGTTAGGTTGCTGGCTCTAATGATCGAGATATTGATGTTCAGAATAGGGCCGAATCTTTGGTGGTTGTTGATGTTAAGGCTAAGAAAGACTTAGGCCCATCAATGGTTGTGTTGAAAAGGTGGTTGCTGGAAATGACGTAGAGGTTTTCTCCCAAGGGGAAGATGGTGTAATTAGGTACCAAGATCGATCTTGTGTTTCAGATGTTGATGGTCTTAGGGAGATGATCATGAGGAAAGCCCATAACTCTCATCATTCTATCCACCCAGGGTCCACTAAGATGTATCGGGATTTGAGAGAGGTGTATTGGTGGCACGGTATGAAGAAGAATAAAGCCAAATTTGTGTTCAAATGTCCTAATTGTTAACAATTGAAAGTAGAGCACCAATGACCCGGTGGTTTGGCTCAAGATATTAAAATTTCTACTTGGAAGTGGGAAGAGGAGAACATGAGTTTTCTGGTTGGGTTGCCTCACACTCAAAAGCAAGTTCATTCAATTTTCGTTATTGTTGACCTGGCGATTAGGTCGGCTCACTTCTTATCAGTTGAGACTACTATCAATATTGAAGACAATGACAAGTTATGTAATTTGGAGTTGGTTAGACTCGATGGTATGCCTACTTTTATTATGTTGGATTGTGGACCCAACTTACTTCTCACTTTTGGAAATCATCTCAAATGCGGCTTAGCCCTAAGGTGAAGTCAAGTACAAACCATTTTGCACCGTCAATCTATTGGCAAGCCAAGAGGAAAGTTCAAACTTTTGAGGGCATGTCGAGGTCTTTTGTGTTGGAATTCAAGTTTAATAGGGGTGATCATCTACCACCTATTGAGTTGGCTTACAACATTAGATTTCATGGTAGTATTGGTGTGGCATCGTTTGGGGCTTCGTATGGTAGAAGGCATAGGTCTTTTGTGGGATGGTTTGGGTTAGGCAAGATGACTTCTATAGGCCCATATATAATATTGGAGGCTACGGAAAGAGTGAAATTGGTTAGCAAAAGTTGAAGACGGTTCGAAGTCACCAAAGGTCTTATTCAGATGTTAGATAGAGGGACCTTGTGTTTCATGTTGGTGATTAGGAAGTATGTGAAGGTCTCAACTATGAAGGGTGTGATGCATTTTTGAAAGGAGGGCAAGTTAAGTTTCCTGGTATGTAGGCCCTTATGAGAATGTTGAGCGATTGGGAGTGTAGCCTATAGATTGAATTTGCACCCAGGTTTAAGTTCTATTCATTTGATTTTCTATTGTCTAAGTTGAGGAAATTGGTTGGTGATACTAGTGCTATTGTGCCTTTGGAAGGTATTGAGGTTAAGGAGGAAGTTCCGGTTGAGATTTTGGATAAGACAAGTGAAGTGGCTTCGTAACTAGGATGGGTCTTCGGTTAAGGTGCTTCAGAGGAATCAACATATGGAAAGTGCCACATGGGGAGTGGAAGCAAGTATGAGATGATGATACGCCAATCCTTTCAAATCTACTCAAGCCTATGATATTAGGTTCTTCCTATTCTCAATAGTCCTATTCATTCACTTTTGAGTCTCATGACATGACATGCATACATGTACACGAAAATAATTTGTTTTGTGATGTTTTAAATGATTTGAATACATTTTGATATGATTTTTAATAACTTGACGATCTTCAAGTGATGAATTATGCATTGTACCTTGTGTTTAGAAGTTTCATGTTGAAACGCCCCGAAAATTTGCTTTTGGAAATGCTCATAATCATAATTTCCTTATATCTCAAAATCCATGCGTGATATATAAAATCCAACTTCATATTCTCTATCAGAGGCAAAATTGAGTGGGAGATGGGTATAACTTGGACTTTAGAAGACCCGTTACAAAAAATATTTTTCGCTAATTTTTTGCGAGACAGTTTCTGTCCGCGCCCTGGCTGCGACGCGCCAACGGCGCAGACTAGTGTAACTTGGCCTTTGCATGGGTCGGCATTGTGCCAGTGGTGCGGGCTAGTGTTGGATTTTCCTTAATTTTTCTATTTCGGCCAAGGGAATTGGTGTCATAGCCCCATGCCCACTTATGCATGAAAACACCGATACTTAGCCATTTTTCAGCTCTATATCAATCAAAACCCTTACAAAAACATCTCCAAGACTTAACCAAATATCTCATACCAAATTCAAGAAGCTTATTTTTGGAACTCAAGGATTCTCTTCAAGCTCTAAGTTCTCTTCAAGCTCATCTCGAGGATGACCCAAGTTTGAGGTATGTGGGTTCATCCATTGGGTCCTTTCACCCATGGAGCCCAATCTTCCTTTTTATGAAAATTGCTTGTTTTCAAGTTGTAGTACTTATCTGTATCTCTTATTATGAAATATGACCATGATTCATGTTGAAGTTTTTATCAAGTATTGTTGATTACTCATGAATATCTATTTTAATCTTACACTATGAGTTGATCTTTATCTATTGAGACTATGCATAATTTGAGCTATGAAACTATAATCTATTATGAGACTTGATGATGGATTTCAAGGTACCCTACATGAGGGTTTTACTACATGTTGGTGGGTTGATTTGGATTAAGTTTTCTCATCTTATTTCACTCTTTAATTGCATGATTTTGAACTAGTGTCATGAGCCCACCATGTGTTTGATAAAATGTCAAGTCAAGAATTCTCAAGTTTTTGATGATCCATTGCATAATTTTGCAAGTCTCGGTTGTGATGAATTACTGAGTTCTTATGCTAAGGTTTATGCTCTTGTGAATTGTAAGGCTTACTAGATGGGGTTATGAACTATATTGTGTGTCTTATCCTCTAATACAACGCTAATTGCTACGCCTCACCCTTATGTGCTATTTAATATTATGTATTATCACATGCTTGAACGTAGGGGTTATTACCTATACTATATCTCCACCCTTATGTACCATCCGTTATCTCATGCTTACATGTAGGGGATATGACCTATGTTATTTCTCTACCCTCATGTACTACCCATTACCTACTAGAAGGGGTTATGACCTATGCTACATCCCTCACCTCTAGTACAAGGTATTTGGATGATCTAATCATGTCACTTTATGGTGTTAAACAAGTCATGCAAGTATGATTATTGAAACGCCCCAAAAATATGCTTCGAAAATGTCCATAACAGTAATTTTCATATATCTCAAAATTCGTGCATGATATCAAAAATCCAACTACATATTCTTGATCAGGGGGCAAAACTGAGTGAGAAATGGGTATATCCCAGATTTTAGAAGACCCTAGCGAAAAATAATTTTCATATTTTTTTTTGGAAATAGTAGTTGTGCACGATGGCTCTGTGACACAGACCCATCATGGAGCAATGTTAGTTTTTCCTTAATTTTTAGTTTCGGCCTAATGACATTACGGTCATGGACCCATCCCCATTTACATGTGAAATATCCCATACTTCGCCATTTTTCAACTCTATATGACTCAAAAAACCTCTCTGAAACCTTTCCAACACTTTATCAAAATTTCCATCCCAAATCCAAGGATTTCAAGCTCACATTGGAACTCAAGAACTCAATTCAAGTGTCAAGCGTCCTTTCAACTTTACATCAAGAAAACCCACTTTTGAGGTATGTAGGTTTCATCTATTGGGTCCTTTCACCCATGGAGTCCAATCTTCATTTTATGAAAATTGCACGTTTTCAAGTTGTTTTATTTATGGGTATCCATTATTATGAAATATGAGGATAAATTATGTTGGGATTTTATGAAATGTTGATTGATTATACATGTCTATGTACTGCAAGCTTATGTTATGAATTGGATTTGTCTATTGAGATTATGCATGTTTTGAGCTATGAAACTATGATCTATTATGATTCGATGATGGATTTCAAGGTATCTTACATGAGGGTTTTACCATATACTGGTCGGTTAATTTACATTGAGTTTTCTCATATTATTTCACTCTTGAATTGCATGATTTTGAACAAGCATTACTAACTTACCAAGTGTTTGATAAAATGTCTTTACATGGATTTTCAAGTTTTTGATGATCTATTACATGGTTTATAAGTCAAGTGACTTTATGATGATTAAGGGCTTGTATTTATGCATTGAATTCATGAAAGTATGTAAGATGTTGCAAGTAGACCATACCTTGTTGGGGGGTGACATGCCTAATCACCTCGTTGAGGGGGTGACATGCCTCGATCACCTTGTTGGAGGGGGGGGGGGGGGGGAGGGGACATACCCAATCACCATGTTAGGGGTGACATACCTTGATCACCTTATTTTATTTCAACCATTGATCATGCATTCAATATTGATATTATACCTATCCATTGCTTATGATTCTGCATTTTGACTATAATGGCTTATGTCTTATGCATTACATCCTACATACTTAGTACATTCAAACGTACTAATACATACTCTATGCTTATATGATATTACCATGTAGGAACCAGAGCACCTCTTGATCATCCTCCACGTGGCTAGTTCGGTGCTTTGGATATAAGCTTTGGTGAGTCCTCAAGTTCGAGTGATATTTCCTTATATTGAACACTTGATACTATGAGAGTGAGCCCGGAGGGTGTCTTGGCCCCCGCTCTACTCAATGTAAAGTTGTTGGATAATTGATGTACTTATGCTATGAGCTTGACTCTTTTATGATTTTATGAATATCAAGACTTCCCTTAGTCCCGTTTCCCCTTATTTATATCTCTTATGTTGTTTGTTTTGTTTTTCAACCAAGGATGTGTGAATGATATACTTAGAGGCTTGTTTGGGGTCCCTTCGGGTTCCCATTCGTCGTTTCATGTCTAGGCCCTAGGCTTGGGTCGTGAAAATTAATCTCAAATATGTTCCATCCTACACATTAGTTACGCATGGCATATTGAGCTTATGTTCATTGATTATGATTAAGCATCTTATTATTATGGCTTATGATACTTGTCGCATTGCATCCCGCATACTTAGTACATTCGAACGTACTAACGCATACCTTATGCCAACATGATATCACCATGTAGGGACCGTATCCCCATATGATTATCGTCCTTCTCCACGTGGCTAGTTCGGTCCTTTGAAAAAAGCTTTTATGAGTCCTACTTTTTTCATGCTATTTTGAGACTCTATCTCCATGTTAAATACTTATTATTATGAGGGTGAGCCCGGGGAGAGTCATGGCCCCCGCTTCAAATCGAAAGTAGAGGTGTTGTTGGATGTTAAGTTTGTGTATACTTTCAAGCTTGATTTATCTTATGATTTCTATATTTATGAAGAGTATTCTCTTAGTCCTATTTTTTCCTTTTTACTTGACTCTTGTTATTGCTCATTTGCTTCCGCAACCACGAATGTGTGCATGTTACGATCAAGAGGCTTGTCTAGGTTATCTTTGAACATCTCATTCGCCATGTCACGTCTAGGCCCTAGGCTTGGGTCATGACAAACATGGTATTAGAGTACTAGATTGTTAATGAACCTTAGAAATCCAACACACTGCATCGATTAAAGTCTTATTCATGGTTGTGAAGCGCGCCATAACTATGAATAGGAGGCTATGAGGCATTTTAGGAAATGTTTCACTTCTTAATGATCTATATCATGCTTTAGATGTAAGATAAGGCTTTTTCCCCATAA
>JAPFFP010044398.1:0-12452 GCA_026153255.1 Solanum medicagineum
TATATATATATATATATATATATATATATATATATATATATATATATATATATATATATATATATATATATGTATATGTAGGTACGCGCCTTAGCCACGTTGTGCCAGGGGCGCGGAAACCTCACTGTTTTCGAAATTTTATGAAATAAAATTTTGATACTGTTGCTCTAAAATTGGGGTTAGACCCATTCCCCACTCGATTTACCCCTTGATCACGAATATGAAGTCGGATTTTTGATATCATGAAAGGATGGAAATTATGATAATTGGCATTTTCGAGGCACATTCTCAGGCACTTTTTGGGGCGTTTCAAAATCTCCCTTTAGGAACATTTTGCCCCGAATGTCCAAGAAGTGTATACAAGAAGAGTAATCATGAAGAAATTAGCCCCAACAAGAATGCAATAATGCACTTAAACACCATTTTCAAAATCCCAACATGTGTGTCAAAATCACCATGAACTTGTCAACATAAATATGAATGCATGCAAATGACATAGGGGATAAAACTCAAGAATTGAAATCACATAGGGGACTTGAATTAGTTCCTTAGGCTTGAATAGAATGGAAGAGGGATATCGCTTTTGCATGTCTGCCTCGGCTTCACATGTGGCACTTTCAACTTGTTGATTTCACCAAAGGACCTTGACTGAAGCAATATCCTCGTTCCTCAACCTTTTCACTTGTCTATCAAAAATTTCTACCAGGACCTCCTGAAAAGTCAAATGGTCTTTAACAACACCCACAACATCAAGAGGCACAATAACACTTGGGTCACCCACTCACTTACTCAACATAAGCACATGGAAGATCAGATGAACCATATTCATATCATTGGGAAACTCCAACTCATAGGCCACCTTACCAATCCTCCTCAACACTCTATAAGGACCGACAAATCTTGGACTCAATTTACCCTTCTTACCAAAACGAACGACTACCTTCATGGGTGAGACCTTCAAATAGATCCAATCACCAACCTTAAATTCAAGATCCCTTCTCCTCACATCGGCATAGGACTTTTGATGACTTTGGGCTGTTTTCAATCTTCCCTTATCAACCTTACCTTCTCCATGGCCTCCATGACTAGATCTGTACCCAACTAAGCCATTTCCCTTACCGTAAATCATCCAACCAGGGACCTACAACGTCTACCATAGAGAGCCTCAAAAGGAGTCGTACCAATGCTAGAATGATAGCCTTTGTTGTAAGCCAACTCAATGAGTGGAAGATGATCATCCCAACTGCCATTAAACTCCAAAACACAAGCTCTAAGCATATCCTCAAGAGTTTGGATGGTTCTTGCAGCTAGGCCATCCGTTTGAGGGAGAAAGGTCGCACTAAGCTTTACCTTGGTGCCAAGACTTCTTTGGAAGGACCTCCAAAAGTGAGAAGTGAATTAAGCACCATGATCCGAAATGATAGACAAAGGCACCTGATGCAATCTAACCAGTTAATGAATATACAACTTAGCATAATCTTCGGCACCATATGTAGTTTTGATCGTTAGGAAATGAGCCAACTTTGTCATTCTATCAACCACAACCCAAATGGAGTCAAAATGTCTTCTAGTTTTTGGCAACCCAACCACAAAATCCATGTTAATTTCGTCCCACTTCCAAGTAGGAATCTCTATATCTTGCCTAGACCACCCGACCTTTGATGTTCGGCCTTGACTTGTTGGCAATTATGGAAACTGAATACAAACTTAGCAATGTCTCTCTTCATACCACCCTACCAAAACACTTCCCTCAAATCTCTATACATCTTGGTAGAACCGGGGTGAATAGAATAGGAAGAATGATGAGCCTCATCAAGAATCTTCTCTCTCAAATCATCAACACAGGGCACACACAATCTACCTTGGTACCTAATGGCACCATCTTCCCCTTGGGAGAAAACCTCCACGTTGCCAATCTCGCACCAAGGCCTTCAATTCTAACAAAGTGGGGTCAAGATCTTTCATTGCCTTCACCTCCTCAATCAATGAAGATTTTGAGCCATCAAAAACTACAATACCACCATTATCAACCTCCTCCAACCTAACTCCCAATCTAGCCAATCGATGAACCTCCCTAGCCACTTCTTTGCCACCATCATCAACATGTGCTAGGCTACCCATAGACACCCTACTCAAAGCATCGGCCACAATATTAGCCTTACCGGTTGATAATGCACACTCATATCATAATCCTTAAGAAGATCTAACCACCTTATTTGTCTTAAGTTGAGATCTTTTTGGGTGAACATATTAGAGACACTTATGATCGGTGAACACATCAATATGAACCCATACACGTAATGACGCCAAATTTTCAAAGTAAATACCATGGTGGCCAATTCAAGATCATGGGTAGGATAATTGTTTCCATGCACCTTAAATTGTCTAGAGGCATAAGCTATCACCTTACCATTTTGCATCTAAACACAACACAAACCAATCCGTGAGGCATCACAACACACAACAAACCCCTCCAACCCTTCTGGTAGAGACAAGATTGGAGCGGAGAGAAGCTTATTTTTAAAGGTCTGGAAACTCTTTTCACACTCGATGTCCACACAAATTTTGCCTTATTTTGGTTCAACTTAGTCATGGGAGAAGCAATAGAAGAGAACTCAATCACAAACCTCCGGTAGTATCCCGCTAAGCCCAAGAAACTTCTAATGTCCAATGGAGTCAAAGGTCTAGGTTAATTTCTAATTACCTCCGTCTTTTGAGGATCCACCTTTATACCATCACCCGACACCACATGACCTAGAAAGGCTACCTCTTTCAACCAAAACTCACATTTCTCATATTTGGCATACATCTTTTCCTCCTTCAAGATTTGTAACACTACCTTCAAGTGAGCCACATGCTCCTCCTCACTGTGGGAGTAGATCAAGATATGATCAATAAATTCCACCACAAACAAATCAAGGTAAGGTTTAAAGACCCTATTCATAAGATCCATGAAGATAGTCGGTGCATTAGTCAACTCGAATTCTTTAAAACCACAAATTCATAGTCCACATACCTAGTCCAGAAGGTCGTCTTGGGAATATCACACTCCCTCACTTTCACTTGGTGATACCCGGATCGAAGATCTATCTTAGAGAAGTGACTAGCCCCTTGAAGTAGGTCAGAAAGATCATCAATACTTGGTAGAGGGAACTTATTCCTGATGGTGAATCTACTAAGTTGTCGGTAGTCAATACACATCCTAAGAGAACCATCCTTCTTCTTCACAAAAAACAATGGTGCACCCCAAGGTGATTGGCTAGGCCTAATAAAACCCTTCGCCAACAAATCCCTCAATTGCTCTTTCAACCTCTTTAACTCCGTCCGGGCCATACGATAAGGGGGAATAGAAATGGGTTGAGTATTGGGAAGGAGATCTATGCCAAAATCTATTTCCCTTTGTGGAGGAACACCGGGAAGCTCATTAGGAAAGACATCAAGGAACTCATTAACCACTGGACCCGACTCTATAGGAAGGACTCTGGACTGAACATCCCTAACCCTCACAAGATGATAGAGACACCCCTTAGTAATCAACTTTTAGGATACAAGAAATAAACCTACTCGTGACCACCACATTATGGCTCTCCTACTCAAGGATAGGTTAATTAGGGAAATGGAATTGGCCCTACGGGTTCTACAACAAATAGAGGCATAAGATGCATGCAGCCAATCCATCCCAAGAATGATAACAAAGTCCACCATATCCAACTCAAGAAAATCAGAAGGTAGTATTTTATGCAAAATGAAATGGAATAATTTCTATTGACCCTTCTAGCAACAATGGATGCACCAACAGGAGTAGACACCTCATAACGCTAACACAACAACTCGGGTTCCACATGAAACTTTTTGGCAAAAAAAGGAGTAACAAAAGAAAGAATGGCACCCGCATCTATCAATGCATACACATCAAAATCAAAGACTTTTAACATACTAGTGATGACATCGGGCACCTCATCTACCCCTTGTCTCCCTTGAAGAGCTTAGAACTGATTGTGCTTTGGGGCACCACCTTGTTGGCCTCCTCTTCCCTTAGGAACCGCATTTGCACCTTGTGGACGAACATCACTACCCTTATTTTGATTACGAGGACAATCAACATTCTTGTGACCCATTTCTCTATAACTATAGCAAGCACTAATGTTCCTTAAACATGGGCCATCATGGCCTCTTCCGCATCTTGGGCACATAGCATTAGGCACCACACCACCACCACCTTGGACCCTTGGGTTATCATTACCAAACCTCCTATTAGGAACATTGGAAGACCCTTGACCTTGATGAAACCGACCACCTTGGGACTTTGGAACCTATCTTCAAAATGGGCCCTTTTGGCCTCATTACCGCTTCTTTTTCTCAAATTTTCCCCCTTCAATTGTTTGGCATAAGTCATGAGGAAGGACAAGTCCATATCACTTATCAACATGGCGGCACAACATTCCTCTTTTACCAAGTCGAACACACCCATCACAAACTTGTTCATCCTAGACCTTGGGTCGGCCTCTTTGTGGAGTATATTTAGAGAGTTGGTTGAACTTGATGGCATACTCCCTCACACTCATGGATCCTTGCTTTAAATTAATGGAATCCGTCATTTTTGCCTCCCTTAGCTCAAGAGAGAAGAGCCGGTTTAGAAATGTCACCTTAAGCTCCTCCCAAAGGATCATTACGTTGTTCCCCTTCTCCTCCTTCCATTGAGTAAACCATATTTGGGCCACCCCTTTGAGTTGATAAGTTGCCAACTCCTCCTTTTCCTCCTATCTAACACCCATGATAGACAACACTTTGTACACCTCATTAATAAATTCTTGTGGATCTTCATCCACTTTAGACCCATGGACATCCTCATGATATCCCTTTCCCTAGATGCTGGAGTAGGAGCATGAGGGGCTTGGGTCCCTTGGTTGATTTTATTAGTCATAGCTTGTGCTAACACGACAATAGCATCCTGGAACTCCTCATGAGCCATTTGTTCTTGGGTGTACGAGCTCTTCTTTCTCTTGGGTTAGACATTATCTAGCATACCAAAGAACATTTGTTAGGGGAAAGCCTTACCTTAACTTCTGTAGCATGACATAGATCAAGAAGAAGGGAAACATTTCCTAAATGCCTTGTAGCCTCTTACTCAGAATTATTGTGCACTTCAAAACCATGAATAAGACTCTAATCGATGCGGTGTTTTTGATGCCGAGGAATATTATCAACCTAATGCTCTAATACGAAGTTTGTCACGACCCAACCCTAGGACCTAGATGTGACACGATGAATGGGAACCCAAAAGGACCCCAAACAAGCCTCCTAGCATATCATTTACACATCCTTGGTCGCGGAAGCAAGTAAACAACAATAAGAGAATATAACTAAGGATAAAGGGACTAAGGGAAGTCTTTCATAGCATAAATCATCAAAAAAGTCAATGCTCAAAGCATAAATACATACTTGTCCAACAACACCTCTAACATAGATTGGGCGGGGGCAAAGACAACTTTCCGAGGTCACCCTCATAGTCATAGGCATCTAAACAAAGAAAAGAGTCTTTACATAACATAGGTCAATAGCTATTATCCTTGGAGTTTAGGACTCACCACACTTGCTTCGAGAGATAGTACTAGCCATGTGGAGGAGGATGATGATCAAGTGGAGCTCTGGTTCCTACATGGTAACATCATGTAGGCATAGAGTATGCGTTAGTACGTATGTATGTACTAAGTATGTAGGAAGCAATGTCACAAGCGATAAGCAACATAGTCAAAATGCATATACATAGGCAATAGGATACAATGATCAATACTCAAAGTAAAACATGCTTGTATAGAACATATTACATGTGTAGGAAGAGACCATCAATCATCATAGACCAAGCATCTAATACTTGGAATCCAAGGCCTAGCACCCCTTTGGAAGGAGATTGAGGTATCTAGCTCATTAATTGGTAGTATGGGCCTAGCACCCCCGACAAGGTAGTCAAGGTATATACCCCTCAACATGGTAGTACGGGCCTAGCATCCCCCGACAAAGTGATCAAGGTATATACCTCTCAACATGGTAGTACGGGCCTAGCACCTCCCGATAAGGTGGTCAAGGTATATACCCCTCAACATGATAGTACGGACCTAGCACCCCTCGATAAGGTGGTTAAGGCATAGCACCTCCTCAACAAGGTGTGGTCACTTGCTATAGATACTTTTCATGAAATCAACACACACGTACATTCTTTTCATAATCATAAATCCAGTTAACTCATAAGCCATGCAGTAGACCTTCAATAACTCAAAAATCCTTAATCGGACATTTTATCAAACACTTGGAGGGTGTGTAATGTTAGTTCAAAATCATGCAATTCAAGAGTGAAATCATGTGAGAAAACTTAATGCAAATCAACCCACCAACACTTGTAACACCTTTGTGCAAGATACATTAAAACCCTTCATCAAAATCTCATCATAGAACATATATTCATAACTCAAAACATGCTTAAATAGTCCACATTTCATGAAACCCCAACAAACTTTATAATCAAATTCATTGTAAAAAGCACCCATAGATAAAATCAACTTGAAAACATGCAATTTGCATAAAAAGGAAGGTTGGACACCATGGGTGAAAGGACCCAAAGGTCGAAACCCACATACTTGAACTTTGGAGGTTTCCTTGATGAAGATTTAGAGGAGAACTCGAAGCTTGAATGAATTATTTAAGATCTGGAGGTGAGTTTGGGACACTTGAATTGGGTGAAATATTTGGCTAAGTGTTTGAGAGGGTTTTCGGGAATGTCTTGAATGATTTAGGGTTGAAAAATGACTAAGTATAAGTGTTTATACGCATAGGAAGGCTTAGGCCCAAGGACTCAAAGCCTTGGACCAAAGTAAGAAAAACTGGCGCAAAAAATATATATAGGTCAGCGTCCTGGCCGCGTTGCGCCAGGGGCGCGGAGACCTCACTATTTTTGAAATTTTTGGAAAATATAATTTTGATACGGTTGCTCTAAAATTGGGGTAAGACCCATTTCCCACTCAATTTTTCCCCCTGATCACAAATATGAAGTTAGATTATTGATATCACATACGAATGGAAATTACGATTATGGGCATTTTTAAGGCACATTTTTGGGCACTCTTTAGGGTGTTTCATGTCCCAAACTCATACTGGATCTCAAAAACTTCATTCAAGCTTCAAGTTCTCATTCAAATCATAATCAATGAAATCTCCAAGTTCGAGGTATGTGGGTTTCAACCATTTGGTCCTTTCATCCGTAGTGCCCAACCTTCTTTTTTATGTAAATTGCATGTTCTCAAGTTGGATTATCTATGAGTATCTCTTATTATGATGTTTATTATAAAACTATGTTGGGGTTTTCATAAAATGTTGATTCTTTAAGCATTTTATGAGCTATGAATCGATGATCTATTATGAGATTTTATGAGAGGTTTCAATGTATCTTGCATGAGGGTGTTACCAAGTATTGGTGGGTTGATTTACATTGAGTTTTCTCACATGATTTCACTGTTGAATTGCATGAGTTTTAACTAGCATTATACACCCACCAAGTGTTTGATAAAATGTTTTGCTAATGATTCTTGAGTTATTGATGGTCCATTGCATGGTTTTATGAGTTAAGTGACTCCATGACGATGAAGGGTTGTATGTATGTATTAAGTTCATGAAAAGTATCTATTAGTGTTGCAAGTTGACCTCACCTTGTTGAGGGGGTGATATGCCTCAAACACTTTGATGGGGGTCTATGCCCATCTACCATGTTGAGGGGTATATACCTTGGCCACTTTGATGGGGGGTGCTATGCCCATCTACCATTTTGAGCGGTATATACCTTGACCACATTGATGGGGGGAGGGGTGCTATACCCATCTACCATGTTGAGGGGTATATACCTTGAGCACCGTGATGGGGAGTGACATGCCCATCTTCCAATTGAGGGGAAGACACCTCAATCACCTTCCAAGGGGGTGACATGCCTTGGATTCTAAGTAATAGATTTCTTGGTCTATGATGGTCTCTTCCTACACATGTAATATGTTCTATTTAAGCATGTTTTACTTCAAGCATTGGTCATGCACACCATGTTGTTATTATACTTATCCCTTGCTTATGATTATGAATTTTGACTATGTTACCTATCTCTTGTTGCATGCATCCTACATACTTAGTACATTCAAACGTACTAATGCATATTCTATGCCTACATGATGTTACTATGTTGGAACCGAGCCCCTCTTGATCATCCTCCCCGTGGCTAGTCTTGGCATTTTGGAAGAAGAGCTTTGGCGAGTCCTCATGTTCGGGGACATTAGCTATCTTACTCTTGTCACTTATTTTCTTTTCATGTTAAACTCTTGATACTTTGATGGTGACCCCAGAAAGTGTCTTGGCCCCCGCTCAAATATATGTTTAGAGGTGTTGTTGGAAGAAATGATGTAATAATGCTTTGAGCTTTGACTCTTCTACGTTTTATCCTATCAAAGGCTTCCCTTAGTCCCATTTTCCCTCCTTACTATCTCTTGTTGTTGTTGAGTTTGCTTCCGCGATGATGGATGTGTGTATGATATGCTAAGAGGCTTATTTGGGATCCCTTTGGGTTCCCATTGGCTGTGTCAAGTTTAGGACATGACAATTTGAAAATCTCACCTATGAAGGGTGTGGTTCGATTTTGCAAGAAAGGGAAGTTAAGCCCAAGGTTTATGGGTCCTTATAGAGTTTTGAAGAGGATTTGTAAGGTTGTATAGGAGTTGGAGTTACCTACGGAGATGAATATGGTTCATCCGGTCTTCCATGTGTCCATGCTGTGAAAGTGTGTGGGTGACCTAACTACTATAGTACCCTTGGATGTTGTGGGTGTTGTAGAAGATAATTTGACTTATGAAGAGGTCCCGGTGGACATTTTGGATAGACAAGTGAAGAGGCTGAGAAGCAAAGATGTAGCTTCCGTCAAGGACCTTTGGAGGAACCAACAAGTTAAAAGTGCCACATAGGAAGGCGAGGCGGACATGAGAAAGTGATACCCATACCTCTTCCACTCTAATCAATCCGAAGGTACTACTTTAAGTCTCCTATATGATTTCAAGTCTTAAGTTTCAGCCCTTATGTCATTTTGCATGCATTCACGTTTATGTTGACAAGTTTAAGGTGATTTTTGACATTCATGTTTAGATTTTTTAAAATGATGTTTAACTGCATTTGTTGCATTCATGTCAGGTTGAAATCTTCATGATACGTTTCATTGACATTCGAGGACGAATGTTCCCAAGGGAGAGATATTGAAATGCCCCAAAAATGTGCTTCAGAAATGCCCATAATCGTAATTTCCATATATGTCAAAAATCCGTGTGTTATTTTGAAAATTCAACTTCATATTCTTGATTAGGGGGAATAATTGAATGGGAAATGGATAACCCCAACTTTAGAGGGCCCTTCGCGAAAAATAATTTTTGCAAAATTATCTTATCCAGTGTGACCAGATAGCGACGCGGACTGGGCTCGGATCAGTGTCAGACGTGGACCAGTGTAAGTTTTTCCTTGGTGTTTCATTTTGGCCCAAGGACCTTGGAATCATAGCCCCATGCCCACTTATGCGTAAAAATACCTGCGCTTAGCCAATTTTCAACTATATATCACTCAAGACCCTCTCAATACCCTCTCCAAGACTTAACCAAATATTTCATCCAAATTCACGTGTCTCAATCTTAATTCCGGATCTCGAGAACTCCATTCAAGATTCAAGTCTCATTCAAGTCTATATCAAGAAAACTCAAGTTTAAGGTATATGGGTTTCATCCATTGGGTCCTTTCACCAATGGAGCCCAATCTTCCTATTTTATGACAAATGCATGATTTCAAGATGTATTACTCATGGGTATCTATTATTATGAAATATGAGCATGATTTATGTTGGGGTTTTATCAAATATGATTGATTATATCTATTTTAAGCTTATCCTATGAATTAATCTTTTTCTATTGATGCTATACATGATTCAAGCTATGAAATCTATGAACTATTGTGAAGTTTTGTGCAATGACCCCAAAACGTGTCTTGGAAGTGCCCGAAATCGTAATTTCTATATATCTCAAAATTCGTGCATGATATCAAAAATCTGACTTCATATTCTTGTTCATGGGGTAAAATTAAGTAGCAGACGGGTCTAACATCGATATTAGAGCAAACGAATTGCAATTTCATTTTTCCAAAATTCAATTTCTAGTGAGTACTGCACGTTATTAGCGTGACGAGCCATAGTGTTTTTTTCTGTTCAGTTCTTTAATCTCTGTCCAAGACTTTTGATTCTTGGGCCTAAGTGTTCCCAGGCGTGAAATACCTATACTTAGCCATATTTTACCTTCATATCATCCAAAAACATTCCCCAATACTCACTCAAACACTTAGACAAATATTTCACCCTAAATTCAAGTCCCAAAATTCAATCCGGATCTTAAGGTTTTAACCCAAGCTTCAAGTCTCCATTTCAAGGTATGTGGAATTCAACCATTGGGTCATTCCACCCATGGTGCTGAAGCTTCCTTTTTACCTAAATTTCATGATTCAAAGTTCATTTACTCATGGGTCTTACTTATTATGAATTTCACTGCCCACTATGTTGGAGTTTCATGAAATGGTAATTGGTTTAACATGTTTTGAGCTATGAATCTAAGATCAATTGTGAGATTTGATGAAGAGTTTTGATGTATATTGTTTGAGGATGTTACCAGGTATCAATCTTTAGTTTTACACTAAATTTTCCAGCATGATTTGACTCTTAAATTGCATGGTTTTACACTATCATTACACACCAGCAAAGTATTTGATAAAATGTCCGGTTTGAGTTATTGAGGGCTTATTGCATGGCTTATGAAGTGGCTTTAGGATGATGAAATGAATGTTGATATGTGTTGATGTCATGAAAAGTACCTATGGGGTTGCATGTAGATTGTTAGGTTTCATGTTGTTGTGTTCTTGAGAAGATTGATAAGCCCTCTCTTGATGCTTGAAATGTAGTGATTTGATGAGCTATTTATTTTACTCCTACCTAAAAAAGATTATATCATAAGGTATGGACATTCTACCAAAAAGGCTATGTTGTAATGTAGAAGAACTGGTGGTTCCTACTAAAAGGTAATAAGGTATGGACACCTACCGAAAAGGCCATGCCGTAAGGTACAAATCATGATTCCTACCGAAACGATCATATTGTAAGCTGTGGAAAATCTATCGAAAAGGCCATATTATCAGGTACAATGGCTCATGGTTCCTACTTAAAAGATTATATTGTAAGGTAGGGATAACCTACCGAAAATGACATACCATATGGTAGGATCTCTCTTGCCGATAAGATCATATTGTAAGGCAAGTACACCCCCTTCTTACCAAAGAGATTATGTTGTAAGGTAAGGATACTTAAGGACTTCTACCGATGAGGCCATTCCATAAGGTAGAATCAACCATGTCGAGGTGTTTGTACGTCGGCAACCAATTGAAGGGTCGTACATCAATCAGCATAGGTGGTAGGGTGGATACGAACCAATCAAGGGGTTTGTACCTTGATAAACTATGAAATCTACGATGATGGTCTTTTCTTGCATATATATTATATTTTATATAAGCATGATTTTACTTCAAGCATTAGTTATACATGTCATATTGTTATTACGCTATCAATTACCTTTGTTTATGCATTTTGATTATGTTGCCTATCCCTTGTTGCATTGCACCTTATATACTTAGTACATTCAAATGTACTAAGGCATACTCTATGGCTACATGATATCACTATGTAGGAACTGGAGCTCCTATTGATCCTTCTCCACTTGGATAGACGGATTGTTCAAGCTAGCTTTTGGTGAGTCCTCATGTCAGGGGACCATATCTATCTTCTCTCATTCCTTTGTTTAGAATATATCTTGTATATTATGATTACATTTTGTCATTATTATGAGGGTGAGCTCGGTTTCTTGACTTGGCCCCTGGGAAGTTCTATATTTAGTGGTGTTGTTGGACAAGTATATAATGGTGATATAAGCTTGACTTTCTTGGTGTTTATGAAATGAAGGTTTTCCCTTAGTCCCTATGCCTTTATTTCTACTTTTTTATTATTGTTTAATTGCTTCTGCGACCAAGGATGTGTAATGATATGTTTAGAAGCTTGTTTGGGGTTATTTTGGGTTCCCCATGCACCGTGTTACATCTAAGACCTAGTTTGGGTCGTGACATTTTGATATGATTTACATGTTACCCATGATGGGGTTTTACCATGATATTCCGGGGCTGATTTATATGACTTTAAGATGCATTGATTTCGACGATTTGCTTTGTAGGGGAGTTAATCTATGCAAATTCCTGAGCTTCCTGTTTGGTTGTTTACTAGGGTTTGTTAATCCTTGGTGTTTATTGTTTCTGTGAAGCCCTTTTGAGTTTTGTTAAGGTTTTGGTTACTGTACCTT
>JAPFFP010044399.1:0-12451 GCA_026153255.1 Solanum medicagineum
AGAGTAGAGACATGGTTAATAGTTGTGTCGGAGTTGGTAGATGCCTTTATGTACCAAGGAAGTATCTATGTTTCATGTCAAATGATACGAAATTAAATAACCTTACATACCTCGTTGGATGACCTCTTTACTATTTCAAAACAACCTTCCCTTCCTTCAGACAGTTATCTACAACATAGTAGGTTATAAAACTAGTATTAGCAGCCAATATACACACACGGGCAGCAAATGGGCAATTATAAACCCTAGCGTGTTCCTTCAACCGGTTCCGCCTCTAATCATACTTTACAGTACACATCCACATATAAGCATCATGGATAGCCTGTTCTAGTGCCATAACATCCTTGCAACAGCCCACAAACACAACACATAACAATTCTACATCACCTAAAACGGGCAGCATAACGTTACCTCCCCTCGCTACTTTCGACCTTAACAATTCCAAATTGGTTCCAACCTTAAACTAACTGTTCCAGCAACATTTATACATACAACTAGCTATGAACCAGTTTTAGAACTGCAAAAAATCATTTATTAAGGACGTGAAGAAACAGCTTGCTCTCCAATAGTCGACAAGTTCATACGAAGCACATATTTGCGATATCATATAACGACTCAATTTTGTGGACTGTAAAAGTAGTTAATCAGCCTTTTTATACCATTGTAAAACTAATCTTTGTTGTATAATTAAGTATTAATACATAATAAATCCATCCAACAAGAGAAAAACCTCATAATTAACAAGAAAAGTATACAAGAATCCTTAGTATACAATCTGTCCAGAAATTCCAGCATAGGTGAGATTAACTTGTCTCTTTGGTTTTGATGAAAAAACCATACTAGGTGAATAAGTAAGTTTACTTAACTTCAAAGTCAAGATTTGGAGCTTCTTTAGGGACCCTTGTGAGGTTGTAAAGCTGGTTTTTCAACCCTTCAAACGAGAACAAACAACCACCTAACAAAACAGATTTTTCCTTGTCTAAGTTGAAATGAGATTGTAGGTTGGTTATTATCCCCTTTTAAAGCCTTAGCTTGGCCGACTTACTCCTAACGTTTTGACCATCTTAAACCACATATCATTAAGCAACTTATGCAGTAGCTTGGCCCTTAGACTTGGGCCTAAATGGGTCACCAAGTTGATGGGCTTGGGCTGCCTACCAGCTTCAACTCAACTACGATCTCCACTTCATCATTCTTACTCATTTAAGTCATTGAGATGACCTGAAACTCACAACTTTTCCTATCTTGTTGGCCCACTTGAAACAAAACTCCCTCTTCACCAAACCTGAAAGTAAGCAGACTCATTTCTATATCCACCAATGCTCTGCCTGTGGCTAAGAAAGGTCTTCCCGAGATGATAGGGACTGTAAAATCAACCTCATAGTCAAGTATAACAAAATTTGCAGGAAATATAAATTTATCTACCTTGATAAACACATAATAAAGTATCCTCACAGGCTTCTTGACTGTTCTGTATGCCATTAACAACCATATCTTTGTAGGAACAACGCTGCCCAGGCCAAGCTTTCTGAATACGGCAAGAGGCATTAAGTTAATGCTACTCCCAAATCACATAGTGCTCTAGAAAATGTAAGTTCCCCAACTATGCATGGTATGGTGAATGCACCTAGATCTTCCCGCTTTTGCACTAATGACTTTGTGGCAATGGCACTACAACGTTTAAATTTTACGAGAGGTCTTGACTAGCTTTTTACATTTTCTCAACTAGATCTTTCATCTATTTAGCATACCTTGGCATCCTCTCAAGAGCTTCAACTAAGGAGATGTTCATTGACAACTTCTTAAGCATCTCCAAAAATTGTTCAAACTTACCTTCCTCTTTTCTCTTCCCAAGCCTTTGGGGAAAAATGGAAGGGGTCTTGGGAAGGTTTTATATTTCTTTGGTTGCTCTTTTGTGCTGGTTTCTTTGGTATCTTTAGTCACCCTCTTCTTGCGGCTTCCATCCATAACCTTTGGCATAGGGATATCAATAGTGCTTTTGCCACTCTGAGTCATGATTGCTATGAAATGCCCTTCGTTTTTAGGATTTTGAACCGTGTTACTTGGGAAGGTGCCCTTTTGATGTTGGTTTAATTATGAAGAAACTTTCCTAAATTGTTGTTTTAGTTGCTTAATCACCACCGAGTGAGACTCTATTTTTTGGCTAGTACTTGAAATATCTGCTTTCATTCCCTATAAAGTCTTATCTTGGTGATCGACTCTTTCCAACAACTTGTCAAACATCTCTTAAATCCTCGAAGTGCTTGGCACGGCATCACGGTTGTGGGGCAGCACATAAGGACCATTCCTATAACCATCTCTTCTACCCCATTCAGCATTCTATCCCTTTCATAGTAGCAGCCTCGGCTATCTTTATAAGCACCATCACGGTTGTAGTTCCGACCTTGATTCCCGGAACCTTGCCTCCAATAGTCCGAGTGTTGGACCCTTGGGGGTTATTCCGGAAACCAGCCGCTTGATTACTTACAAAACAAGCATTTTCATCAAAGAATGGATCCTCATAGATAGGAGCCGTAGGAGGTTGGTGAGTGACCGCTTTGACACTTGCTTGGTTTTGCTTCAAGACCAAGTCCATACTTGTTAGAAGTTGAGCAAGTTGCTCCATGATCACTTCATGGACCTTTGCTTGCTCATTGTTGGTGTTGACCGCACAAGAAGTCTTCATTGCACCTTGCTCTTGTTGACCCCATGCTCTGTTGGTTTTAACCACTTGCTCCATCCTTGCAGCTATTAATCCAAAAGGTTGGTCAAGAAACATGCCTCCCATGATTTGTCGGCGCAAGCTTGACTATTCTCATCAAGTGCCCAATAGAAAATCTCAACCAAAGCAACATCAACAATCTTGTGATTGGGGACCATCCTCAAGCATTTGGTAAATCACTCCCAGTGGTACTAATAGAGTCACTCGGTAATTGCTCAAAGTTGCTAATTTGATCTTTGAGCTTCAACTTCTATGATCTTGGGAAATATCTCTCTAGAAACACTCTTTAAAGCTTTGCCCTACTTGTTATAGTACCCGGAGGAAGCTCAGACAACCACACCATTGCATTCCCAGTTAGTGACAATGGAAACACCCGCAAACCAATGGCATCAAAAGAAATATTTTGTGTCCCCACGACACTCGTGCAAACAAAAACCACATTGTGGAAATGATGATGAGGATCCTCTGAAGCTAGCCCTGTTAATAACCCGTGGTTTTGGAGCATTTGAAGTAACCCACTTGACACTGAGAACTTAGTGTCTGCCGGTAGTAGAGGAAACACTATAACACCAGTCACGTCCATGGCCATAGGGCTCAAGCGATATTGGTTCCAACCATTACGTTCTCGTTAAAATCCCTAATTTGTGGCCGATCATCCCTTGAGGGTGGATTATCTTGTCTCCTTATATCATATTCATATTCATGTCTTCGTAAACCACGATTCCTCCTTCTCTTGAGCCATTCTTCTAAAGAGCCAATGGATCTCCATATTAGTCAGAGCTAAGGGAGTGCCTTGGCTCCTTATGTTGGGCATACAAGCTAGTACACCCTGCAAGTAAAATACCAGAGAGATTAGAAATTAACACTTGAACTAACAAATAGTGAAATCAAGTCAAAACCTAGTCGTATTCCCCAGCAACGGCACCATAATTTTTTATGATGTTCACACTCCAATAGGAAAGTGGTCGCTGTTAGCAATTAACCTAACCGAAGGTTATGGTTGAATCCACAAGGAATACATGGTTTGACTACAAGAATTCACTATCAATCATTTCAAGTATTTATAACTAAAATCTCTAAATGGGGGTTTTTCTTTGTAATTCAAGAATAAAAATAGAAACTAAACTAACTATGCAGGAAAACACTCAAATTTGGTAACTTGGGAATTGTGTTTCTCATGGTTCGTCAACTTGACTACCCTAGATAACATAACTATGATTGCAAATTCGCATGCAGGACGATAACTTAGGTTCTTGCAGCCCTCTTGTGAAGGTGAAGGTCAAATTTCACCATGGCACTTGGTCGCAACCATGGTGTACCAACTAACTACTACCTATTGTCTCAGTCAACCTCCCCTTGGTCAGGTTTGATTGATTAGAGAAGAACACATCAATCAATCCTGTCATCTACTTCCCTTTTCCTATTCGTCACTACCTTTGTCGGGATCATGATAGTAGGTAGGGTTTGGTGTTGGCCACTACCAAACAATAATCATAATGAAGAGAAGTAGACAATACACGCAAAACCCCAATCATAGAAATACAATAAAACTAGGTCATCTCAAATCAACGATCCATGGTTCCCACAACCCCAAGTTGTGGGTGCTTAGCTACTCATGGCTAAGGCAAAATAAAAAAAATGCAAAAACAAGACATGGTTGAGAGTTTTACCCAAAGCAATGAAGTTGAAAGCACCACAAGTTGCAAACCACAAGATTGATATATTGAGAATGAATACAATATGAGATTTGCAGTCCCCAAAAATGGGTTTTCCAACAAAAATCTATCCTAAAACCCTGAAATATTCTTGAGAGAATATTCAAAGGTGAAGTTCAATTTCTGGAATCTGCAATCTCTCCCCATAAAATCCTAACTTAAAGTATTTATAGTGTTTACAAATTTACCTTAAAAATTACACAAAAATGACAGTTGGCATATGGTTCGTCTCGCAAGTACGACTTAGAGGGTGACCTACGAGTTATAATCAAGGTCTCGTATCAGGTTCTTGGAATTTTGGACTCAACTGGTACGACCCACTGGTACGAGTCATTGTTTGGGCTATGACTTGTATGCTCATCTTGTAGTCTAGGCCTTTAGTTTTTGGTCCAAAATTTTGGCTCTCTGTTTCCTGCTATGAGTCCACCTATATGAGTCGAATTGAGCCCTACAACTCGTAGGGTGTCTTCGTAGGGCTGACCTTCACTTGGCAGATTTCTGATTTTTGCTCTCTACTTCTATCTACGGGATCACCATATGACTCGTAGCTTGGGCTATGACTCGTAGGTGAGCTCATATGTCTTGCGCTTCAGCAAAATCTGCATTTTTTCCAAAGTCATGCCAACCTACTTTTCCTGCAATAACAACCCAAAAATACATAAAAACCATAAAATGTTGCATTAAGAACTCACAAAATACCTTGTTTTAGGCATCAAATCTGCTTTATTTTGACAGCACATCATCAAGCCCCGTATTCCCTGTGGATTCAACCCTGACCTCCGGGAAGGTTAATTGCTGACAATGACCGCTTTCTTATTGGACCGTGAACATCATTAGGGAACACCCCTCATTTTGGTCAATCATGTAACTTAAGCTATATGGATCAATTAGCCTATTCTCAAACCTATGGTGGTGACATAGTTATTGGACAATGGTTATCTACCATGGTTAGCTTGGTGCTAGGTCATTATCCCAAGGAATACTAAAATTATTCTTGTTATCATATATGCAAAGCATCTTAGTTTCCTCAAATTTCATAGAGTAGCTCATTAAAACCAAGGCTTCATCATATCAAAGATAGGGCGTCATAACCTTTCATAACTTCCATAACATTCTCATTTTTCATAGCATACATAATAGCCCTTCACAATTTATTTCATTCATAAAACACTTATCTTGCAGAAGGCCTTCATGAAAATAAGAAGCTTGGTCCATGATTTAGTAAAATATGGTAGGTATGCATTCATTTTCAAGACCATGCAAGAACAACACCTTTAGATATGAGAAGAGTAGCAAAATCCTGTTTTTTTCAAATCATGCAAAATAACCCCCTTATCATAACAAAGCATAGTTAGAGCATTATTAAACCATCATTTTAAATCACATATAACCCATGACTTTCCATTTCATCATACTATACAAAGACTAATAACATAATGATTATCGTAATATCATCATAGTTTTCTTCATAGTCATATAATGCAAAAGTTCATAAAATCTTTATAAATACTCATGACCTGGAAAAAGACTTGGAGGAGAAATGATTGAGCTTGTGAGAGGAAAGGTCCTCACAATCAAACTCTCATGCCTTAGAAACTTAATGAAGAGAATACCTAACTTGAAGGGGAAGAAACCAAAACCCTAGCTTGTTTGGGAAAGGTCCTCACAATCAAACTCACATACATTAGAAACTTAATGAAGAGAATACCTAATTGGAGGGGAAGAAACCAAAACCCTAGCTTGTTCCTTTTTCTTGAATGCTTGAAGACTTGAGAGGGGTTTTGGGACTTAGAGAGTTTGAACGAGGAGGAAAAATAAGAAGGATTAGGGCTTAGAGGGCAAATAAAGGGTTCCTTTGAAGGTTAAAATGACGTAGTAAAGACATAAGATGCGAAGAAATGACCAAACTACCTCTTTTAAAAACTGGGCAGACAAGTCTATGAGACCCTGTTTATGGGCCGTACCCCATTCTATAAGCTGTAGATGGGGTTTCATCTAATAGCCCTCTTTCCAAACTTTAGAGTCCCCTTTTTCTAGATCCTCCCTCTATGACACGATCTAAGACTCATAGATCATTCTACGTGTCATACATGGTGTTTGGTATGATAGACTCTCAAAAACCCCTTCTCTGATTCTCATTTTATGATACGGTCTACGACTTGTGGAGGACTTTATGGGTCATCTGATGAGTCATAAATCAAACTTTAAAAGATTTCAAATTTCATCAAGCCTTCTAGGTTTCCACGAACCCACTTTAAAGGTAGTACTTCATCTTACGAGTCGTAAACCACTTCGTAAAATCTTACAGTTTCAATTTTTCCAAGACTTTCTTTACTGACACTTTCATACACCTCATAGGTGTGGTCTTACATAATAGGCGCTTCAAAATTCATATCATTTATAGTTTGCATAAGTAGGTGCAAGACCCTCAATATCATAGAAGCTTGACATACATCTTTAATCAAATCATGGTGGGTACATGTACATAAGTTTAAAACCATGCAATTCAAGAGTAAATGATAGGAAAGAAGTAGTAAAAAATCAGTTGGGCATTTTTCAAAATAACCAACCAAAAGCATCATAAGACTTAGGTAGGATATCATCAAATCATCATAAAATCCATAAATTTCACATGGTTCTTCAATGCATAAGCAAGTACAAAGGTAAAACATCACAAAATATGTTCATAATATTTTCATATAAAAGAATTCATAAAAACTTTCATAAATATCCATAACTTGAAAATAAATAAGGGAGAGGAAAGGTTGAACATGTGGAGGAAAGGTTTCCACAATCAAAATCCATATACCAATTGGTAATTTTATGAAGGAAAAATTGACTTTGAAAGTGAAGAACCTGAAACCCTAGCTTGGCCTCTTCTCTTGGAAGCTTTGAAGGACTTGAGAGTGTTTGGGGACTTTGAATATTTTGGAATAAGTGGGAATAGAGTAGATTAGGGTTGTATAGGGATGAAAATGGGTCTTTTGAGGGTCAAATCGACGTAGCATACACATATAATAATAGGAAAGATCAAAATTGCCATCTTTAAAAACCTATTGAACAGGACACCAAACCCCAATTACGGCCCATAGTCTAGTCTACGGGTTGAAGGAATGGAATTTCATTTAGTAATATTTAGAATCCTCAAAAACTACCTCTAATCCTCAATTTACGATAGGACCTACGGCTCATAAATCGATCTACGGATCGTCTGATATCACATATACCCAACTTCAGAAATCAACATTTTTGCCAAGTCTAACCGTCATTCCATGAGCCCAAGATACGACCCATGGGGACACTTACGATGCACAGTCCCTTCCGCAAAACCCACTTACTTCAAAAAATTTCAGATTTCATTTTTTAGGCCCTTTTTACACCTCAAAACATTTTCATATAAAAGAATTCATAAAATCTTCCATAAATATCCATAACTTGAAAATAAATAAGGGAGAGGAAAGGTTGAGCTTGTGGAGGAAAGGTTTTCCACAATCAAAATCCACATACCAATTGGTAATTTTATGGAGAAAAAATTGACTTTGAAAGTGAAGAACCTGAAACCCTAGCTTGGCCTCTTCTCTTGGAAGCTTTGAAGGACTTGAGAGTGTTTGGGGACTTTGAATATTTTGGAATAAGTGGGAATAAAGTAGATTAGGGTTGTATAGGGATGAAAATTGGTCTTTTGAGGGTCAAATCGATGTAGCATACACATATAATAATAGGAACGATCAAAATTGCCATCTTTAAAAACCTATTGAACAGGACACGAAACCCGATTATAGCCCATAGTCTAGCCTACGGGTCGAAGGAATGGAGTTTCATTTGGTAATACTTAGAATCCTCAAAAACTACCTCTAATCCTCAATTTACCATAGGACCTACGGCTCATAAATCGATCTACGGGTCGCCTGATATCTCATATACCCAATTTCAGAAATCAACATTTTTGCCAAGTCTAACCGTCATTCCATGAGCCCAAGATACGGCCCATGGGGACACCTATGACGCACAGTCCCTTCCGTAAAACCCACTTACTTTAAAAAATTACAGATTTCATTTTTTAGGCCTTTTTTACACCTTACAAAAAATTTCAGATTTCATTTTTTAGGCCCTTTTTCTGGATTCTTGTTTAGGAGGAAAAATTATGTGAAAAAATGGTCTCTTTCAATTTTTAAATCAACCATACCGTAAAATTATTTTTCATAAGAAATTGCTTATCCAGAAAGTATGCAACCTCTCTGTGTTGCGAACAGGGTTAACTTATGTACAAAAGTGATCTAGGCCCATTCCTAGGTCAAAACAAGGGAAAATTGAATTTTGTAAAAAAAAAAAAAAAAAAACTATGATGAAACAAGTCCACATCGTGGACTTGTTTCATGACTATTCAAATTTTTTCTTAAAATTCTTGCATTAAGTGAAAAAGTCGTAAACTCTTTTCTAAGCCTGTTTAAGTGACTTAGGACAATTTTTGGCACCAAATTCCATTCTATAAATTTCCTTTAACCCCAAATTAATCTGATTCTTTCACCATTTACACATTATAAAAATTTTCTCACTGAAACTACCCTCAAGAACTTTCTCCTCCTCCAAGCAAAAACACCATTGAAGATCATGTGTAAGCAAAATTCTCTATTTTTCTTCAAGTTTCAAGTCAATCACTTAAGGTATGCGAGCTTTCATCTATAGAATCCTTTCTTCTATGGAGCCCATTCTAAATTCTCAATTTTTATCTTAGTTCAATTATAAAATTGTATGTATTTTCTCTACTTCTACTCAATTTCTTCAATTATGATTGATGACCATTGATCTATCCTACTATGAGTTCAAGTCAATTGCATGAAATTGTTGATTTTACCATGAATGATTTCAAGTATATGATGATTAGGGCTTTTTGAAATTGATGTAGATTCATTTACAAATAATTCAATGTGATTTAACTTGAATGATTACTACATGATTTTCATCTAATTGCATGATTTTAACTCAATTATTCATGAACCCACACATGACCCTAATTTCGTATGATCAAGTTATGACTTTTATGAATATGATTTTAAGTATGAAAGTATGCTCTTATGATGATGATTTTAATGATGATGATATGAGGGTGACTTAAGACCCTAATATTTATGAAATGATAATAAGATGGGGAGTATACCCACACTATATAAAAAATTATGTAGATGGACTATTTTTATGTTATGATGAAGTCATGATATCTATTTTATAAGGTATGAAAGTATTGTTGATAAAGTATGAATTATGATGATGTCTATGTATATGCATGATTATGTATTCTGTGAGATATGACTCAGGACCGAGAGGGTATTGGTACATTTCATTGTTCCATAACTATGTGTCACCATAGGAATAATGTTTAAGTTATTATGCCTTAAAGGTGTGCCAATAGATCCATTTAGATATAATAATGGACATTCACTGTCCTAGGATAAAGCCTAAAGGTTCAGATCAAATGATGGGTTCTCACCATGCTAGGATAGAGCCTATAGGGTGAGGATTGGATCTACCTGGACAAAGTGCCTATTGGGTGAGGATCGGGTCTACCTGGACAAAGTAGATTCCTCTTTTGCTAGGTATAGAGGAAACATCGAGATTCCATATAATAGTTTGCTTAGTCTTAGTGTTGATTATGGTCTTATTCCCACATATGTATGTCTATAAGGCTATGAAATGTTTTATGATGCTTCCACATATGATTTTAAGTGGTGCATTACTCATGCATATCTTGTCCTTATTCTATTGCTAAGTCAATACATATTATTTGTATGTATGATGTTAATTGATATATTTCATGCTTACATGCTTAGTACACTCTAACGTACTAACGCATACTCTTGCCTATATTATATCACCATGTAGGGACAGACGACATTCTACTCCTCACATTTGTGGCTAGGTTATGGTATTTCTGTTGAAAATTTATGTGTTCCCAAGGTTTGGGGACAAGCCCTTATACTTCTTGCTTATGATGATATTTCTAAGACTTTTGTACTTTGCTAATCTTGAGGGTGAGCTAGTAAAGCTTTGTTCTAGTCCTTGCCAAAATTTATGATGTAGAGGTATGCTTTATCGCTATGTTGATGTAATTCCATTTAATGTAAAATATTGACTCCTACAGGTAGCTTGTATGAGACTATGTTTCCTCTTGTTTAAATCTCTTATGAATGTTTGTTTTACCTTATGTATACTTATGATATGAACAAGAGACTTGGATAGGACGCCTTTGGTTGCAATATTCACCATGTCATGGCTAGACACTAGGTTCGGGTTGTGACACCTCCATTCTCATTCGATGCTATGCCATTTCCCATGGAAATACATATATATACACATGAGCATGTTTGTAATAGGATGATAAGTCATTTCAATCATAGTCATGCATACTTGGGATTAAAAGTCAAATCATACTTTAAATCATAATTCTATGCATAAGGATAGCTCATTCCTAATTCAATGATAAGAATAGCTCATTTATAATTTGTACATGATGGTGTATACACACCTATGAGTGCTTAAAGTCATATCATAGACATATTTGTGATCATGTTTATGTCATAACCATACTTGCCTTGAAATCATAATCATATTCATAATTGATAGTCAAAACAATATCAAAATCTCATGAAAGGCCTTGTTCATGAATGCTCATGACATGAGAAATGAGAGTATAGCATGGGTACTTGAAATTCGTAATAAGCATAATCCATGAAGAAATTAGTATTTAAATCGTAATTGAAAATACCCATGCTCAAAATTTAGTGTAAAGGGACATGCAAGCTCAAATCTCATGAAAATCATGTAAATCATTAGTATAAGAAGTAATTCATGCTTATGTCATCATTTGAGGATAACCCATAATATAATTTCAGCAAATTAAAACCAAATCATGAAATTCATAGTTGAATCACACCTTAGAGTTAATGAAAATTCATAAAGGGGTTGGGCTTCATGATTGAAATAAAAAAAATAAATAAATCACACATACCTTGCTTGAATTAAGGAGTATGAAGTGATTCTAACTTTCCTTGAAACCACATTTGAGACCTTAGCTTCGATTCTAGAATTACTTGCTGGATAGGAACTTCCTAGGACTTGATTTCAAAAATTAAAATATTAGGCTTGAAATAGAGTGTTAGGAGTAGTATAGGAACTCATTTGGGTGTTAAAAGAATGTATAAAAGACTTAAAAGTCTAGGAAATGAGCCAAATTACCAAGCAGCCCTTAATGAAAACGAGTGTAAAATTGCACAATGCACCCTCACGATGGGGTTCACGGACTGTGAATCTCTTCATGCCTCGTGAAAGGTTCTTGAAAGGTACCCCAATGTCAAGATGGTAGTTTCTAAGGGGAGGTGGTACTTCACGAGCCACTCCATAGGACATGGTTCTCACCACGAGCGGTGGGTGCTCCATGGTAGGCACGCTTCACTTGGTTACCTCCTTTTCAGTCACGAAAGTACTCCCAAAAAGGCCAAGGCCACTTCACGAAACCACACCACAATCCGTGGTGAGATCTACGAGTCATGGTGCCTGTGGTGGCACCTTTGGTCAAGGTAGCCTCAAAATTTTAGGTAAAATTGCTAAGGCCACATTCAAGGGCCCTCTCACCGCCAATGAACCCTTTCATAAGCCGTGAAGGGATCATTCAAAGTGGCCTTTGTCAAAAGCTCTCGAAAACTAAATTTCTTGACCTTTTAAGCCCTTCCAATGCCTAGATCCTTACACTTTGTAGGTCTGAGTGTCTTGAGACAAAAACAAAAATAGCATCATGAAAAATATATAATGTTTCGGATATCTAATGTAGTGACATGTACCTCTTTGTAGAGTTAACTAATCACTTATTAGATAGAGTAATTGAATTCAATTATCTACATAAGACACTCTATAATAAATTGGTGTTAAAAAAAGAAAGAAAAATAGACTCCTATAGAGATAATAAGATTACTGATTGACTTATTTGAAGTTGTTTTACTTCTTTTGGAATATGTCCTAA
>JAPFFP010044400.1:0-12451 GCA_026153255.1 Solanum medicagineum
TTAATGACAAAAGGAAGGACAAGAACCTAGCTCTGAAAGCTGCAGAAAAAGAGGACTATGAAGAAGAAAATATAGCTTTGATTACCAAGAGTTCTAGCAGGTGCTGAGAAGAGGAAACGCTGGACAAAGAAGGACCACTCAATGCACTACTAAAAAAGATCTGAGGAAATAATTATGCCACAAGTACAATAGCCCCGACCACTTCATCAAGTTCTGTCCACTCTGGAGACTTGAGTACAAGAAGAATAACCCAAAGAAGCCTAAAGAAATCAAGGCTGAATCCTATGTCCACAAGGACAGAAAGATGACCAGTCAGGAAGCGATCTTTTAGTGCAAAGAGCATTGGCAGTACTAGCAGGGAATCCAGGTGAAGAATTAGATGGAGAGACTCTCGAATATCAATCTCTAATGTCAGTGGAGGAACCAAAAAAATATGAACAAGGAGACAAGGAGCAGAAAATCAAGGCTGTTGATCCCAAAATTGACAAAGTTGAAGCTGGGCAGGAGAACTTGGCGCTGATAGCAGGAGCATGTTCTCATGATCCGGATGATGCTTTGCTGGATACCAAGGTGAGTATTGAACAAGCTAAAGCTAATATTCATACTTATTCCAAGAAAAAGCTTGAGTCTCTGTCACATGTCCTGATTGAAGCCTATCTAACTGTTTGTGACTCTAAGGACCTTCTTTTGGAAGACTATGCCCTGATGAGAACTGAGAATGTTGAACTTAAGAATGTTAATCAAAAGCTACAGTCAAAGATTGACAGCCTTAAGTCCTCTAGGAAGGAGTAAAATGTCATGAGTGTGACCCAATCTGATCTGGAAGAAAAGGTTAAAACGTGAAGAGAAGAGCTAGGCAACATGAGTCATAAGAATGAGGTTCTCCTGAAAGAACTTGACCAGACCAAAGCCAAGTTAGAGAACACTATGAAGTGGACCAAGTCCTCTGTTATGCTCGAGGATATGCAACAAGGTCAGTCCACCACTAAGTATGGGATTGGGTTCAAAATCAAAGAACCTAAGAACCAGGTTGTGGATCATGTGGATCTGTGTACCTTGTGTAGGATGTATGGACATGTGAGAGAGAACCGTAATAAAAATGCTAAAGCCTTGAATAGAAACATATTTTACATTAATAGAAACCATGAAAGGGGTAACCCAAGAAGGGGAACGGGACAAAGGTACTCTCGTAGGAGTAACAGGAATAGGACAAGGAGGAGATTACCCCCCCACCCCAGGCTTAGTTGGTTTAATAATGAAGAAAGATACCCTCCTAGAACCAAAAGGAATCAGTCAGACAAAAGACACCCTCATACATCTCATTGGTTCAGTAATGAAAGTAGATACTTTTTCAATACCACCAATGCTAGACAAGTCAACAGGAATCTTCCTGCCTGGGCAAAAAGGGATCTAATTCACCTTTTCTACAATCAAAAGGGACGCAAGTGGATCTAGGTACGCAAATCTCACCTCTGTTAATTGTGCAGGTACCTGTAGAAGGAAAACGAAAGCAGTGGTACTTGGATAGTGCATGCTCCAGGCACATGACGGGCGACAAACGCAACTTTCTTCTGCTGAGTGACTTCCAAGGTGGAAACGTTGGCTTTGGAAATGGAAAACAAGGTGAAATCAAAGGCATTGGAAAGGTGAGACCCTCTACGTCCCAATGAATTAAAAATATGTATTATGTAGAAGGTCTGAAGCACAATCTTCTAAGTGTGTCTCAAATATGTGACAAAGGAAACGACGTATTCTTCACTGCATCTGAGTGCAAAGTGACAAATGCAATTTCTAAGAGGCTAATCCTGAAGGGAATGAGGCATAAGAATGTGTACAAAGTGGAATCCATGGTCCATGTCAACCAGAGATGAAGTGCTTAAGTGCCATCAGTGATGATTCCTCCCTATAGCACAAGAGGGTAGGACATGCCAGTTTCTTCACATTAAACAAACTAATCCTCAAAGATATGGCTCTGGGATTGCCTGAAGGAAAAATCAGTGAAGAACAAGTAAGTGGAGCGTGTGCTCGAGGTAAGCATGCCAGGAGCAGTTTTCAACCAGTAGGGTCGGTTAGCACCAATAGGCCACTGGAACTGGTTCACATGGATCTCTGTGGACCCATGAGAGTACAAAGTAGAGGTGGTAACAGGTACGTCTTCGTTCTTGTAGATGACTACTCAAAATTCACTTGGACCTTCTTCATAAAATCCAAAGAGGAAACATTTGATGTGTTTGTTGTATATGCTAAGATGGTCCAAAAGAATTTGAATTGCCAGCTGAAGCGCTTGAGAACTGACCATGGTACAGAATTCAAAAACTCTAAGTTTCTCACATTCTGTGCTGAAAATGGGGCGACTCACATCTTCTCAGCCCATAGAACTCCTCAACAAAATGGGGTAGTGGAAAGAAAGAACAGATCCTTGGAAGATATGGCCAGAACCACGCTGATAGCTAGTGATCTTCTACAAAGTTTCTTGGCTGAAGCAGTGAACACAGCCTGTTACCTCATCAACAGATGCATGATCAGACCCATTAATACCCCCTACGAATTACTTAAAGGCATAAAACCAAACCTAGCATATCTCCGCTCCTTTGGTTGTATCTGCTATGTACACAACAATGGAAATGATACTCTGGGAAAGTTTGACGCCAAAAGTGATAAGGGAATCTTCATTGGGTACTTATCTCACAGCAAAGCTTACAAAGTGTACAATAAAAGAACCAGATGCATAGAAAAAAGTGCACATGTTATATTTGATGAGACCAATCAAGGGGCCGATAAAGTCTTACAGGAGAAGATACAAAAGGGAGCATAAGCTCTCACCTGGAAGGAATCAGATGATGAGGATGATAGGGAACAAAAAAGTGGACTGAGTCCACCAGATTCGGGAAATGGAGAGAGTGAAACATCCACACTAGAAGTGCATCATACTGAAAAGTGGTTCTCCAAGGACAACACTGGCTGCTGAACCTGGTCTCTCGAATGCTACAACCAATAATCTTGTACATGAGGAAGCGGACAATAATTGGAAGCACAAGAGCTCTCATCCTCTTGAGAACCTATTGACACCCCTAGATTCAGGCATCTCTACTAGGCCAAAGCTCAGAAGCATGTGTGCCTACTCTGCATACGTATCTCTCATTGAACCTAAGAATGTGAAAGAAGCTCTGCAGGATCAAAAACGGATTTCTGCAACACAGGAAGAACTCTTACAGGTTGAACAAAGCAAGGTGCGGCACCTGGTCCAACCTCTTGAACATCAAACCATCATCGACACGAAATGGGTCTTCAGGAACAAGCTGGATGAACAAGGAATGATCACAAGGAATAAGGCAAGATTGGTGGTGCAAGGATATAATCAAGAGGAAGGCATTGATTATGATGAGACATTTGCTCCAGTTGCACGCATCAAAGCCATTCGTATGCTCATAGCCTTTGCTGCTCATATGGAATTCAAACTATATCAGATGGATGTCAAGAGTGCATTTCTAAATGGGCATTTGCAGGAGAAAGTATATGTCAAACAACCTCCCGGATTCAAAAGTCATGAGCATCCTGATTTTAAGTACAAACTGGAACAAAGCTCTTTATGGACTGAAATAGGCACCTAGAGCATGGTATAACTGGCTGTCAAATTTTCTGTTGAAACACGAGTACTTAAGAAGAACGATTGATAAAACCCTATTTCTGAAGAAACAAGGAGCTCATGTACTTGTTGTACAGGTCTATGTGGATGACATCATCTTTGGAGGAACTGAAGCCTCTTTAGGCAGAGAATTTGCAAAACTCATGGGGAGCGAGTTTGAGATGAGTATGATGGGGGAACTTAATTTCTTCCTAGGACTTCAGATACATCAGGGACAGACGGGCACTAGTATTCATCAGCAGAAATACATCAAGGAGCTTCTCACTATATTCGGAACGACAGATGCCAAAGCAAGTGATACACTCATGGCTATCACCACAAGGCTTGATAAGGATGAGGCAAGAGTGGATGTAGATGAAACCAAGTACAGAGGAATGATTGAGTCACTTCTATACGTAATTTCTAGCAGACCAGATATAGTTTTCAGCATTGGGATGTGTGCACGGTTCCAGGCCAAACCCAAGGAATCACACCTCAAGGCTGTCAAACGGATTCTTCGCTACCTAAAATAGTCTTAGATGAGAGTTGAAATTTCTTGAGGCTACACACTTGATTTCTTGAAGTGTTATCTTGATTTAATTCTTGTATTAAATTTCTATGGTATTAGTGAGTTTCTCGCATACAACAATATCTTGAGAATGTTCTTGAAAATGAGTATTCGTTTGGATGTATGTTCATGCATTCACTCACCATGAACCCTACTTTGAGGTCTATGATTGCTTTTATATAGTACTCTGAAAACTTAAGATTTGATAGTCATACTGAGCATATTAATTTGGATGATTTATTTTAGCATATTTTTACTGAGTTTCATGAATATAACTGTTGAGTATGAATAATGATTTGAGAGAGATTTTTGGTGATATGCAGAGATTATTTGTAAAACATATGTTTTTGTAGGAAACACTTGACATGTTAATGAGTTTTGATTGAATTGAGCATTCAGTATAAATGATATTTTGAGTACATATTGATGACAATGTAAACATATTTTTTCATAATAATTTCATTGATAGATGATGGTGATAGATTTTATGAGTCTTAAAGAAGATTGATTTTATAGACAATTGTGCATGTTTTAGTCTTGGGAGTATTATTAAGCACCGAGTTGGTGGAGGAGTGTCACCCCAGAACTACATTTGCTAGCGTAGAATAGTTGTGCAGCACGTTCTGGCGACTCTTGTTCCAAAAGTTGGACAATTCTCTTTGGATCCAAGAGAGAGAGATATAGAGATACTACATCCTTTACCGTGGCAAGTTTAGGACGGGCATGACAATGATGCCAATTCGTTAATCCCCATCTAACTTAAAGGTGGGGCGACAGGATAGATGTCAGTTAAGAAAAACTCCCTAGCAACATCGATTGAGCATGAGATTTCTAATGGAGGTATTCTTTCTTTTCCAATGTACATTATAAAGAGCATGATTTACTTTAAACTTGCATTTTTTATTGAGTTGAGATGGAATAAGTCTTTTGAGTTGAGTTGATGTTATTCCCATATTATTCTACCTATTTCGGTTTCATTCAGCTATTTTATATACCAGTACATCCATGTACTGACGTCCCCATCTGGGACTGCATCATTTCATAATGTAGATATGCGGGATCGAGATCATCAGGAGGCGTGTCATTGAAGATCTTTGGACGTTCAGTGGATTGGTGAGCCTCCCTTACTTTGGAAGATTCATCTGTTATTTTCATCTTGCTTTAGAGTTAGATACTTAATAGTTTTATTTTGATTGAGGTAGTCATGGGTCTATCGTTGGCACCCCCTAATAGTGATCGAAGCTTCATAGACTAGAGTCGGATTGTTGATTGATAAGACTGTGAGCTAGTTTTCTTCTACTAGGCTTTTTATATATGATACTATTTTTTAGACTAGATGAGATGTGCCCATTTACTTCCTTTTTATTCTTCCGCTGATTAGTAGAATGTATGAATGAATGAATATGATGAGGCCAAGTGGTTCGCTTGGGGACTAGCAATAGTCTCTGAGTGCCGGTTACGTCTAGGGTACCCTTCCGGGGCGTGACATATATTGGATGCAAATTCATTTTTTATACCTAGTATAATACATCTATATATATTACATACATAATTCGTTTTTAACACATATTTCAGTTTTTTTACCCAAATAAATATAATACATATATAATTTACTTTTAATGCACAGTAAGTTGTTATAGATGATACATATTTTCTAAATATGGTATTCATAAATAATAAATAAAAATATATTTAAAAATAGTAAATATTTGATTAAAAGAACTCAAAAAGGTAGTTATCCCTACTAATATCTATGGACTATAACCTTTATTAGATCATCAAAAATTTTAAGTCAAATTTAAAATAATATGTCAAAAGGGTAAATTTTTTTTTTTGTGTGTGTGTGTGTATAAAAAAATGTCGGATTGGTTTGGTCTCGGGTTGATTTTTTAAAGTTAAAATCAAACCAAACTAAATATATTTGGATTTTTTTTCCAATACTAAACCATTAATCGGATTTTTTCTCTCGGGTCGACTCAGTTTGCGATTTGGTTCGATTTTTGATTTGATTTTGTACCTCATTAGAATTGGTAAGAAATGCCTAGTTCTCTTTTGAGGATTTTTAATTACATATATTATTAATAAAGAAACTGTTAGACACTCTGTCGAGTGATATGAATTAAAAAAAAAGTTATTGAATGTTAAAGAAAATAATAAATATAATAACAAATAGATGTAATACTAGTTTAATATTATTTAATTAATTAGGAACTAGAGGTAGAATATTCATTTTTAGAGTAGTACTAACAACAAGTACTCCCTCCGTTCGAATTCATTCTTGTGATATGACATAATTATTAAGAAAATAATTATTGATATAATGAGTTTATCATTTTATTCTTAATAATTGATAGGGTCATAAACATATTTCTTAACTAATTCTTCAAAGATATTAACTTAATATTTATAACTTAGAGATACAATAAAAAATAAAATTATTTTATTTTGATTTGTCAAAAATAACATATAAAAATAAAAAATAAACTAAAACGTTAGCCGCCACAGCAAGCAAGCTAGCGACCAAACCCCCTAATAATAGCGGTTTTGACTTTGATTTTATTGGTTATTGAAAGTACTAAGGTTAATCTAATGGACTCTCATGGTTTATTTTACTCGTTGACAATAGACTGTGCATTTGTTTTAAAAGAAACATAATAGATTAAGTGAATATTTCACTATAGAAATAGTTAATATTAAGTATAAAACAGGAGAAAGAAAAGATAATTCTTCTCTTGAAATGCTTAACTGGACAAGTAAAAAGTTACAAAAATTTATTATCTATTTTTAAGCATAGTATATACAAATAAAAATAAAGGGAGTAGTAACTACTGTATTGTTTTAATTTGTCCTAAGATGAATTCCTAAAAGATTCATTAGAAAAGAAGTCGTGAGATAAAGCTATTTTTAAGTGTTATAAGATAAGTAACTAGTTTTCGGACTAATTGTTGGATCTTTATCCGAAATTTCTTATCATAATTGGGGAGAATTTATCCAATTTTAGCGAATTCATTTTTTTCGATAGGGAAAGGTAGGGACAACTTAACAAATTTGGTGGCCTAAAGCCAAGTTCTAATATTAGGCTTTAATTATAATTTTTTTAAAAAAGAAAATTTATGATCCCTCCCGTATATGGACTATGCAAAATCATTAATTATTTTTTTTAATGTTCCTCTATTTCAATATTATTTTAAATACCATATGCAAGAAAATACATACATACATACATATATATATTATAATATAATATAAAGAGTTAGAATTAAAATATAATTATTTAATTTGATAAATTTATATATATCAATATAAAATCTCACATCTTTAGTTTACTTGCAACACTAATTAAAACAATAAGAAAGATATACAAGTTACAATATATGTTTGATGCAATTTTTTTGTTTGACATAATAATTGCTTATTTGGATAAAGGAATACATTTTTTGTAGGAAGGAAAAAAAATGAAAAAGTATAATTTGTGTCATTTAATTCAAACATGACATGTTAGTGACCCAAAAGATTCATATGCAAAGATAAAACAAGGACATAAATGAGTTATTATTTCTATTACCTAATTTTTTTTTAAACAATAATATCATTCATAATTTTAAAAGTCTTATGTTTTTTATTATAATTGTTTCATCTCCAAAAATATGCTTGTTATCTTTCATTTTTAAAGTGTTAAATTTTATACACGTTGCCTGTATTTTTAAAATTATATTACTATGAGAAAATTGTACTTTTTGTATAGTTTATGAGTACCTAAATTTTAATTTAATAGTGACTTAATCTAATTTAGCTCCAAAGATTAATTAAATTAACTCTAAAAATAGATAAATAAATAATTATTTAAAATGAAAGGATTAAATATTTTGTAATTTCTACATTGTACTTTTCAATATATATATTAAAAAAAAAAAACATACACAAATGCTATTACAAGAAAATGAGGCCCCTCAAAACTTGAGGCCTAAAGCAATGGCTTGATAGAATCAACTATCGCAAAGCAATGGCCTAAAGCAATGGCTTTGAACCATTGAATTCATACATATCATTATTTGTCATTCCAACCTAAATCAAACTTGCTAAAAAGAAGTTGACAGTCTTTCATAGCCCGATTTTGAGTCAACCCACCTCACATTATCACAAAAACTCGAAGCAAAAATTCATACAATTTACAACTCTGAACCATGGGCCCATCTATGATATCTAATCTTCTTCATCTTTCTTAACTTGTATCTGTCATAAATGCTGTGAGGATGTCTGAATGTTTAACCCATACTCATAGCCCAATCTTCGATGCTCAAATTTTTTTTTGCCCCAAAGCTTATTCACTCGCTCCTAACTCATTTATTGCTATTATTCTTAGAAAAACTTACACAACAGATTGCCTTTTACTTTACACCAAACTACTCAAATGAACTTCATTTAGTCCCTTCACCGTCAAAAGTAACAGAATCCATAATCGAACTCATGCTCAAAACCCCTTCAGAATGCTTAGTAACCAACATAACCAATCATCTTATTGCCTGACTAATCCGTACCTTGACAGAATCAACTATCGCAAATACAATATACCATGAAATCCTGGATCCTGATTCACACTATGCAATTGATTCTTTCTCAATCATGATTAATACACATCATGAAGATCTTTAGAGGTTGCATACCCTACTCTTCAGCAATCGCTTTCTCATAGACCTTGTTGTATCCATTATTTACAACTCAAGTGGTATTAGTCACTGAATCAAACACCATAAAGAAACTCATTCTCACACTCGAGCCAACCCCTGTAGACTTCTCTCGCATACTTTACCCAATAATTTATTAGCCGCACTGATACTGTCTTGCCATATGTCGAACAAGGTAACTAAAGTCATGCCACACAACATAACTGCACTTACGATTAATATGGTAGTCATATGCCAAGTCATACGAGAAAAATTTACTGACTCAATCAATCATCCAAATGCACTTTCTCATTATCATTTCCATTGACATTTATACAAGTGAACTTGTTGAAATCTTATTAGTCCATATACTTGTTATCTTGATAACGACAGGCTACTCTTGGCTCACAATGGAGTCACCAGTTCCCATATCTGAAATAAAATCCTCACTTACACATATTAATACCCATTCTAAAATTCAGCACTATAATTTTCCTTATAACCGACTTCAAACCCAAGCATCTACGGTAACAGCCAATTGATTCCCCTCAAATATGACGGTAATGTCAAACTCCACTACTTGAGTAAGTACAACAATTGATAACTCCTTAGTAACTAGTGCCCGCTCTCAATGATCAATGTGTCTGTCCTTGTATATTACTAGTACCACATTAGAAGTTCCACTAGATTCACCACTAGAATGCATCATATTCTCTAAGAAGTTCATGCTTGAATAGTTAACACTTTTGTCTCATTGAATGACTATCACACATACTTGAATTAGTTTCATCTCTTACCAAAACAATATACCTTCTTCCACAGACAAGATGGGTGGCAGAAGTAGCATAACTCATAGCCCATAGCCAAATAGACATAGACACCATCATAGCAGTTGTATTTTATAGTCATTTGTCCTACATATCCACTCCAAGAAGACTGAGTAGATATCCTGATTTCAATAAGCACAATGTCATCCTCTGTTCATACTAATCAACCTTCATTTTCGGATGTAAAATTGAAAATCCATAATTATTACACTAATAGCATAGTCATTCTTCTAACGATGCTATACCACATTTGGCTTCCTCGGGTGATATAAGATAGTCACATCATAATCCCTTAGAAGCTCAATCCACCTCCTCTTTCTCAATTTAGGTCCTTCTGGCTGAAGATGTATTGCAAACTGTGATGATCGGTGAAGACGTCATAATGTGTAGTATATAGATAGGGCCTTTGTAGATTCAACACAAATACATTCCCTTCCAGCTCCGAGTAATCGGTAGGATAGTTCTTCTCATGAACCTTCAACTGTCTAAGAGCATAAGCTGCCACTTTTCCCTTTTTGCACCAAAACTCCACCCAAACCAACTCCAAGTGCATCACATCAGACTGTGAAATCAACACATTTCGCTAGCAACGTCAAATTTGGATCTATAGATAACAAATATTTGAGTTGTCGAAAGCTGTCCTCCTACTCCTCCGACCACAAGAACAAAATATTCTTCTAAGTGAGCGTGATCAATGGGGTTGCTATAGAAAAGAAGAATGAGTCACTTGTAATAACCAGTTAGGCCCACCAAACAACGAATATCATGCCACCGAACTCAGCTGAAACTTACATTTGAAATAAAACTTTACACATAACCTCTCGTCTCTACGCCATTGAAGCACAACTCTCAAGTGTCATTTATGATCCTCTTTGGCATTGGAGTACTCCAATATATCATCGATGAAAATAAAAAAATAAAGAACCCAAATATAATTGGAATACACCATTCATCAACTCCCTAAATGCGGCTAGGGCACTGGTTATCCCAAAGGACATCACAAGCGACTCATAGTGCCCACACTTCGTCCGAACAACTATCTTAGGAATGTCAGAAGCTCTGATGTGTAGCTGATGATGTTCGGATCTCAAATCAATTTTGAAAAATACGGTTGCACCCTGAAGCTGGTCAAAAGTCAACCATTATAGGGAGAGGATACTTGTTCTTTGCTGTTACTTTGTTTAACTGTCTGTAATCAATACACATTCTCATAGAACTATCATTTCCCTATCAAACAAAAAAGAGCACGCCATGGAGATACACTCTGACGTATGATCCCCTAACTCAAGAGATCTTGAAGTTGCTCCCTAAGATCCTTCAATTCAACCACGTCGTCCGAAACCTTGCCTTGGACATACCTCATCTAATTTCATCTACACCCAAGCCATTTCAAATTAAAGGAAAATCCAATATTGACCACACACCCATATCTTAAACTCATTACCTCAAAGTTGGATCAAATTTCAAACCATGCAATGTATCGAGACCCGCAACAACTACACACGATATGAACAGAAAGAACAAGAGGAAATTTCCTAACAGTCTCCGTAGTCTCCCAAGGATAAGTAACAGACGTCTCCGCACCGATCCTTAAAACTCTACTCGAATGGGCTTGTACACATGTGAGACCTATGAACCTGGGGCTCTAATACCAATTTGTCACGACCGGAAATTCAGGTGTGATGGCACTCACCTAACCCATCAAGGCGAGTCAGCCTAACACTTACTAATCCAAACATAACAATAATTGCGGAAGATGAATAGACTAATACAATAGTTAATCATATGAATGCCAAACTACAACCATCCCAAGGACTGGCTTCACATGTATAAGCCTCTAAATATAGAATTCTCGAATAAAACACATGTCTCAAATGTCTAGTTCTCAAATAGAACGTAACATAATAATGTATTCCTTGAAGGTCTGCTGAAGACATGAGCAACTACCTTAAGAATAATCCAAAAGCTCGATCTTGTAATGAGAAAAGTTTGATCAAAGGGATCGAGCTCGCGTCCTACAAAATGTAGCAAGGAGTGACACCAAACACACGGTACTCAGCAAGTGAACTACTAAACACAAAATTAAGTAATATAGAATATAGGTACCCCCAACACTCCAACCAAATCCCCACAACTACAATCTGCATAAAATCAGCCCAACCTAACAGTTCACAATGTACATAGCATATAGCACAATAACCACACCAACTATTATATATCAACAACACTAGGGATCAAGTGCATCTATCACAAGTTTCACAAAAACTACTCACATGTTTATAAATAATAATGAGGTGTAATGCAATGCAATGTCAAATAAAATGATGCATGTATGTCCTAGTGATACACACCCGTTGTCTCACAGTCCAGGACCCATAGGGGACTTCTAGTACATGCATCTGTCGCGGCATGCGACACGAACCTCGAATCATAGTATCCATCGTGGCGTGCGATACGTCCCTCGAATAATAGTATCCGTCACGGCGTGTGACACGTCCCTCGAATATGGTACATCCTCTTTAATTCTCATTCTTTTTTTCAGTCCACAGAATATTTGTCACAAAATTCAATGCAAATATGCATGTTTACACAATAATGAGAAAATGTCTTATTTTAATATAATGCATAGTTCACAACCACATAGTTCGGTACAACATCAGCACTAACTCAATACCTCAAAATCATTCTCAACACCTCACACAAGAAAGCACAAGATTCTATATACTTAACAAAGGTTAAGAAATTCACTTGTCTTATATAAAGTCTC
>JAPFFP010044401.1:0-12447 GCA_026153255.1 Solanum medicagineum
AAAAATATTTAGAGATAAGATACTGCCAAGTCCACTAGCAAAGTGGATGAATCATCCAGACAACACCAAAAAGAAGGGAAAAAATGAAATTATAAAGTAAATTTGGGGTCATTACAGATTCACAATATATAGTTTGTGTTAAATGTTGGTTTTTATTTATTTTCCTGTTTTATTTTTTGTTTTACAGAATTATTTGTTTGTTTTTCTTCATAGTTGTTCAGAATTCTTGTTGTCTCTCCAAATTTTGTATATGTACATTTGTCCCCAATTGGATTCTCTGTTGATATATCTTCATACATAAATTTCCTAAGAAAGTTGATTTTTTTGTATGTTTCATTCTTTTGATTAACTTCTGCTTCATTTGTTCAATTTTTTAAGTATTAACTATTTTTAGATTTTCTCTTCATCTTACTAGCCTTGTTAAATTATGTGTTCATATGTTGACATAAAATTTGGTGCCATAGTTAGTGTCCATGTTGACGGTTAACTTGATTCACTATATTCACTTCGGTTTAAAAGTTGGTTTCACTTATTTTCTTTTTTCCTTTTCTTATACAAAATTATTACTTTTTTGTGTATTCATGGTTTGTTTACAATACTTGATGAACATGCAAATTTGGTATAAGTACTTTTTGTTAAAAAGTTAATTTTTTTTTTTAGTTTTGTTGTTCCTTTTTTTTTTAAAAAAAAAAAGTTGAATATTAAGTTATTTTCTTCTCTCTTATTTTGGACAGTGACTATAATTTGTATAAAACGTTTTTATTGAATGCATTTTATAAGAACATCTTCAAATTCATTTTGAAAGGACTATCATACTTCCTGATCAATTTTGTTTGAGTTACGGAGAGTTGCTTTGAGATTATGACCGACGAAAGATAAATGCAAATGCCGTAAGTGAAAATGAAGCTACTAACAAGGTGTTCAGTAAGCTTGGTGGGCCTACTACTTCAAAGTGTTGCTCGGAAGCATAAGTAGACATAATGATATAGTTTTATATATTTACTGGACAATTGGCTATATTTTTGGCTAATATACTCATGCTATTTTGATTTTGGCTACTTCACATGTAATTTGTAATTTTTTGTCCATTGTGAATATTGCAATTAGCCAATAGTATATATCTATTATTGTAAACAGCCTATAATCTTTTTTTTCTATCTATGTAATCATGTCATTTTCCCTTATGCTAGCTGTGTGGTATTAAATAAGTTTGTACTACCAATTTTTTACAATAAGGACATTATAAAATCAAACTTTGCTATTATCCTAAAGTATAAAAAATCAATTGAAAAACTCATTACTAATCACTATTTATTGTGAAAATCCAAACTATACACCAAATATTTGCCAGTTTTACCTTTTGTCACACTAAATATTTATACTAATATTTTAACAAAATAGCTCAAACTCATTCTTCTTTGCAATACCTATTTTAACTATCAAACGACTTCCACAATAATAATCGAAATCACTATTTACCATTAAAATCCTAATGTACAAACAAATTTCTACACCAACAAAAGTTTGCAGTTTTCATTTTCCAGTCAAGGGTAATAACTACAAAATCAATTTTCTACATTAAGGTATGAACTATGTCACCTTGTAATCAACAAAATCAACTTTTAATCAGTATGACAGTCATCCATTTGCAATTGTCTTTCCCGAGCATGTTTTCTTGTTGTGACCCGTCAAACCACATCGACTACAAAGAACTTTTCCTCTCTTCAACTTCAGTTCTCTAATACCCTTCTTTCGATCATAATTTGAGGGTCTTTCTAACCTTCTTCATACGGTAGGTGTTAGTACGGTCTCTTTAAACATATGATCACTAACCGAAGTATTGACACCAATTTGCAAAGTAATAATATCAACCAATAATAATACTTTCGACTTTGTAGTCAGCATATCTACCTGTGTTGTTTATTATATAATTTATGTCGTTACTTTCTCTGCAAGATAACACTTTTTGACAACTAAATTGACACCAACAAAAACCCACCATATACCCAAATATATAGAATTATCAACAAAATTAACAACAAAATTACAAATTCAATACCAACAAAAACTACCAATAGAATTACCAACAACATTAAAACTTCCAACCATGCCACTAATTAAACCCAATAGTTTTACCATACGAAAAAAAATAAATTAATCAACCAAACAAATCAAACATGACATTTGTAAAGAAATTACAAATCACTTTTATAACCAATTTTTATATAAATAAGGAATTCAAAACCAATATCACCATCACCTGAGAAATCATCTATTTAACTATTTTTTATATCAACAGTTATAAACACATTAACCAATTCTCAGCTAATATATATACCAACTATGTCACTATTTTGAAAAAAAAAGCTGACACCAACATAAAATCATCATACACGAAAATATATAGTTTAGCTAATATTTTCCACCAGAATTATCAACAAAATATAAACTTTCCAAGTTGCAACCATTAAGCCCAATAGTTTCACCATATAAAAAAAATTGATAAACCAACAAAAAAGCATCATGACATCTGTTAACCAATTACAAATTACTTATATAACCAATCTTTAGATTAACAATGAATTAAAAAGCAATATCACTATCATCTGAGATATCATCCATTTAACCATCTTTCATATCTTCTGTTACAATCACATTTACCAATTGTGAACAAATTAAATATATCTATCAAAGATTTCATCTTGTCAAAAAGAAATTAACTTTAAATTAACTTTCACAATTACTACCAATCTAGTACGCAAAAAAGAACACCAATCTAGTACTACCAGCAAATGTACACACACGATCATCAAACACTCAAAACGAACATTGTTACCATAAAATCAATTTAATATCTGCCGACATAAAATGATACCATTAAATATTGCAACATTCTTACTAATCGTTTAACCAACTTTGATATCAAAATATTATCAACGTCATTCATCTCGATCGACTTTACAAACACTATTACCAATAAACGCACCTATATTGTAACCAACAAACGACCCGTCAACTATACCATCAGTATATCAACAAAACAAAAGACGACTTCTTCTTAATAGCAAACTACTTGCATTTATTGATACTGTCTTTTCAAATTAAATTTGTTCTTCATATATTTATTACTTTATTTGTAAGGTCCTAAAGTACTAAATGCTTATTTCTTACACAATTAGTCGGACAAAAAAAATTACCAAATACTCATAAATATATACACAGAAGACACCAAAAAGAATAAACTTTATGCAAATTTTTTTATGGTGAACTAAACTATTCCGTCTCATCTAACCTTGATGGTGAATCAAAATGGACAAATTTGTCATACCGAACATGAAATCAACGTGACACGTTCTTGCTTTCATTTACTTGGGTACTAAAGTTGATAGTTTATCTTTCATTTGCATCCTATTGCTTTTGCATAATATTGAGAAGTGATAAATGAAGTAGTTTAATAAGACGCATCTTTCAAATTTATTGTTGCTTCACTTGTTGATTTTTACACATTGGATCTTCCATATATTTTGGTCAAATATCCACAATCATTACAAGTAATAAATGTTGAAAGAGATAAAGTAGTACACAAATTTAATGCCACAGCCGGTTGCCTCCTTTTCTTATATTTCTATTCTCTTTCCCCATAAATTATAACTTTATTTTACAAATTTGACATTTATTACCCGTAGCTTTGTCAGACCTTCTCTCCTAGTTTCTTTTTTATTCATTTTTTTATACTCCTTTGTTTATAAAATGACGACTTTAAAAAAGAACTAATGACATTAGTTGGTAAATATTTTAGATTGACATATTCATGTAATATTAAATCTTATATTAATAATATGGTTGTTTGCCCTATTTTAAAATGACAAATTTAATCCAAAAATTTATATTTTATTTTAAAAACATAAAAATCATTATTTTAGAATTTTTCTTTTTAAAAAAGTTATGTTTGACGTGAATAGACTATCCATACTTTATGAATAAAATCACAAAATATATGCAATGTCATGAAACTGTATAAAATAATACAAAGAATAAAGTAGGGGAAAAGAGAGAAAATTTCTTGTTGCTCTTGAATAACATTAGATATCTATTACAATGAAAGCAACCCTTATATTTATAGGGAAAAAACTGAGTTGGTCTACAAGTAAAAAACTGAATTGGTATTCAAGTAGGATCCATAACTCCTAAAGGAATCTACACAAATAACATTCATCATAAATAGAATATGTTTATAACACTCTCCATTGAATGTCTATTTGCTAGATTACGTGTCTCGTTAAAATCTCACTAGATAAAACCATGTGGAAAAAATTTTAGTGAAGGAAAAAGAGTACACATATCTAATAATACGCATTATTTGATGTCTCATTAAAAATCTTATAAGGAAAATCCAATGGGACAAAAATCTTGTGAGGAAAAAAGAGTACATCACGTATTAACTCCCCTTGCTCAGAACATCAATCCAAGGACTTGAATCTTCGCATCCCAATTTTGTGTACCATCTTCTTGAAAATTGCAGTTGGTAGAGACTTGGTGAATAAATCAGCCACATTATCACTTGAATGATTCCGTTGCACATTTGTATCACCATTCTTTTGGAGTTCAAGTGTATATAAAAATTTTTGTGAAAATGTGTTTTCTTCTATCTCCTTTCATGAATCCTCCCTATAAGATCAAAGAGTTTTGCAAGCTCCTCACTTTAAATTCTTTAAGCAAATAATATATTGAAGTTATCAACTTGTATAACAATTGTTGACACCCAATTTTGGTCTATCACTTCGAAAAATTCTTATTTTTTATGTGAATATTTTAAAATAGTTTAAAATACTTTTTGGGTAATTTTAGTTTAATTTTGATAATACTTTTATCTTTAAAAATATTAATTAGGATTTAATTAATTTAATTTTAACTTTTAGTACAATCTAGCAATTTATTTTTCTCGCCTAGATAGATTTATACGCGTATGTTTTATTGGTCCACAATTTAGGCTCATGTTTCTCCGGTCCATTAGGTTTTGAGATGAAATTTATATATAACAATATAATAGACATTTTAATTGGAAAGAAAACCCTAAAAAAGAAAATACATCATTCTTTTTTTATTATTCCGGCAACCCTCGCCGGAATCCGGCAAAGGACCATCCCCAACCTCACTGGAAAACTTCCAACAACTACCAAACTAGATCCCTTCTCCCTCCATTCTCTCCTCTCTCCACAGCCCCTCAAACTTCTCCTGAAAACAACACCATCGCTGCCCCTCTATTTGTCGGAAAACCCCATTTTCAGCCCCATTTTTAACACCGAACAGCCACCAAACGCACCTCAAAACAACCTCCACAGCCACCAAACCAGACCCTCTCCTCCATTTTCGCCAACAAACAACCATGTGAAAACCACCTGAAACGAACTCATCGTCATCGACGCCGCAAACCTCGCCGGCAGCCACAAGAAATGACCTCAAACCCCACTGCCCAAAAACAGCCCCAAACGCAGCACAAAACCAGCCATGAAACCACCACCAAATGACACCCAAATCACGTCCAAAAACCCCCATGAAAACCCAACAAAACAACCTCAAAACCACCAGCAAAACACACCCCGAAATTCAACCACCAAGCTCCGCCAGAAAACCCTCATTTTCAGCCAAAGAATCAGCTCCAAACTCCATCGTAAAACCCCCCAAAACGCACCTGAAATGGCCCCAAAATCCATCCAAAACGGCTGCAGCCCCGACACACCAAAAACCATCCAAATCCGCCCAAAAACAAACCAAAAATATGGCCAACAACCATCACAAAACCGGCAACCAACAGACCACCGAAGGAACCAAAACTATGCTTTCATATCTGCAAGGAAAAGCAGCAATCTGGTAATCTTTATTTAAGCACTGTCTTGTTCTTGCTCTTGTGCTTTCTGTTTCATGTTGTTGGGTTGTTTTAGCTTCTTTTATTTTTCATGTCTCTACTCTATATTGTTATCCATCTTATTTGCTGCTCCGTTTTCTTTTAAAGTTCTACATAGAAATACCTTTGCTAATGTGATTTTAGTTTTTCTATGAATTTTATAAGTTTATGTTACTGCTTTGGTTCTTTCCTTTTTTTTTTAGTTATTATGGTTGACCATTTCTTTTATGTAAACTAGTTGTTTAGTTTATTTGTTGTTGTTTGGTAGCTTATTATTGTGCGCAATTTTATTGTCGGGTATAATTATATTTTCTTTGGGTAGTTCCTATTGTCTTTCATTCATCCTATTTTCATGATTATTTTTCTTTTCTTAAATTATTCTTAGATCTCCTTAATTATTTGTTAACTTAACTGAACTTTACATTAATCTGATTATCGTCGATTTTTCGATTATATTTCTTTATCTCATTTTGTTATTGGTATTGTTATGGGATTATTTGTTGCTGCCTTTTTGTTCACATAAACTTGGCCAATGAAAAATCAATCCGTCAGATTTCGAGGCTTCGCCATTCAAAGGACGGAGAAATTTTAGTTTAGATAGATATTTATTATATTTTAAAATTCGAAAGCTTAGTTTAAACTTACGCATATTGTTTGCTAAACTTAACTGATGAAAGATCTATCCGTCGGATTTCAAGGTCTCCCCATTTAAAAAAAGACAGAGAAATTTAGTTTAGACTAATGTTTATTACATTTTAAAATTCAGAGATTGTTGTTTAAATTCATGCACATATTGTTTGTTAAACATGGTCGATGAAAGATCTATCCGTCGAATTTCGAGGCTTCCCCATTTTAAAAAAGATGGAGAAATTTAGACTACTGTTTATTACATTTTAAAATTCAGAGATTGTTGTTTAAGTTCATGCACATATTGTTTGTTAAACATGGCCGATGAAATATCTATCCGTTGGATTTCGAGGCCTCCCTGTTCAAAAAAACGAAAAAAGTTAGTTTATATTCATTTTTGTTACATGTCAATATTCAAGTTTTCTAGTTTAAGTTCATTATTTGCTAAACTTGGCCAATGACGAATATATACGTCGGATTTCAAGGCCTCCCGATTAAAAAGACGGAGCACCATTTATTTTTATTCTAACTTGTAATTTGATTCCTAGACCTTACAATCTATGGGAATACTCTTAGGGGAAAGTTTTGACATAAAATTAATGATGGAAAAAGTCCTAACTAGGGGAGATAATCATGAAAGTAGCCAAGAATTAGGATTTTGATATAGTACGAATACTGTAGGTTATTGTTCATTGATTCTTTATATTTTCTTGTTGGTTTTAGACCAAGAACGACCCAAGACTTTGGAAAAGGTGAAAGCTCTAGTTCTTTATAGATTCCTATGTCTTGTTTCAAGATAGGTGATGATTTAAATTCCTATTTTATTTTATATGCTTATTAGCTATGTCGATAGGTGATGGTTTCTTACGTAAATGTACATTCAACAGGAAAAAATTTAACTAAAATAATTGTATATATATGTAATGTATCGGTATTGTATAATCATGTATATATTATATTAATTATGCATCAAAGATGTATATGGTATGCAATATTTATGCATTGTAACAGTCCATCTACCTCAATTAGCTTATATATTTTTTTTCAATCTCGACTAGCTCAAATCTACCCTAATTAGCGTTCTCAAAATTTTTAGATATAAGCTGCTCTTGATGTTTTGAGTCTTTTGATAGGCTATTCACTCAAAAAATTCATGTTTGCAACATGCCAAATTTTAAGTTCTGAGATTCAAAGCTCTTCAATGACAAATTTCATTGACTATCCAGCTCAAATATCCTCTAAATGGTCCCAACTCCCAAATATATATATATATATATATATATATATATATATATGATATACTTTTGATGTTTCAATTTTTTGATATATTATATACTCAAAATAATCTCTATGTGGAAATAAGTAAAATTTTAAAATTTAAGCTTCCAAACATTTTAATGACAGAAAATATTGAAAACATTTTATGAAGATAAAAAGGGCCGAAGAAATCTGGATGGCCATTCTGTTTGATTTTTCCAATTGTCTATGGATTGGGCCAAGTTCTATTTTTCTTAGGCCCAATTTGCTAATCTAGAAAATAAAGGAATTTATCCGAGGAATTCACAACTATTAATAAATATCTTAACTATGTTCCTTAGGGTGCAATTTGCCTTATTACGCTTCACAGTTATAGTTTCATTTGTTATGAATATTTTTGTTTATATAATTCATTGTCAATGTACAAATTCATTTGTATAATTCATCGTCAATGTACGAATTCATTTGTATAATTCACTATCAATATACAAACAAGATAAATAGTTTGTTGTCAATGTACAAATTTGTTTGTATAACATAAAAAACAGTGGTAAGTAGTCCATTGCCAGTATACAAATTCGTTTTTATAATTTGCTCCAATATACAAATTTTAGGTGTTAATAGTCATTCTCATTAAACTATATAGTGGCTAACTGCAATTGAGCAAAACTATAACTATGTTAAGTAATTCACTACTAAAGGTTTGCTTCGCTATATTATTTTATCAATATATCACGGGCGGCTCGACAAACCTAAATTGTCTTAGGTTTCTTAATTTGAGTGGGCGTCAATTTTTTTAGCAATACTAGATTATAGATATTTTCTTTAAAAAATATTAAATATTATTTGTATAAAATATAAACTTTTGAAGTTTGACAAATGTAAAATATTATGTCTCAAGAAAATTTAGATGAATTGTAACAAAAATCCATTTGAATTTAACTTTAGACCATTGATATGTTTCTGAGCCTCCCCATTTAATTTTGTGACTTTTGCTATATTTGTTGTGATTAATGATATTATTACTTTTTCAAAACATAGCAATATTTTCTTTGCAAAACATATTCAATTTCCAACTAATTTTTGTTTCTCAAACGTCCACGTCGGTTGACGAAATCGACTATTATAATTCACTTACTTTATTTATTATTGATTCTTTTATTTAGTAACCAACTTTTTCAGCTCATTGGCTGATATTAGTCCAAATCGATATGTGAAAAATTAAAATATTTATAAAAAGACGACGCATATGTGAATGTACTTTTTAAATTTTTCATCTTATATATAATCATGATAATGATTAAAAAACAACTTTATTGAGTACTTAAAAAATATATTTACAATTTAGTAAAAATTGAATTTTGTCCATATTTTAGCTTAAATTAAACTGTTTGAATCTTCACAAACGAAAAAGAGATTTGTGGCTTTAAGTTAAAGTTAAATGATTTACAGGTAAAGCGGGTTGAATTATTTGATCATCCCCATTTAATTTGTAGCCAATTTTTTCTTTTAAAAAAAGTCTAACTAATGTTCAATTTAGGTAAACTTCAGACAAAAGCTCGATATGGACTAACAAAGATTTATAATTTATCATATTGTAAATTTTTATTTATTTTCAGATTGATTTTAGATGAAAAAATTATAAATTAAATTAAGATACCATAATTGAAATAAACTAAAGGTAACATGACCCTGCTAAAGTAGGTACCATAAGTGAAATATCAAATTAAAGTCAAATTTCACTCAATGAAAGTATCATAAGGTGAAACTTGTGATTTTGTCAAGGCTACATTCAGATTAAAAAAGCTTGAAGTTTGACATTATTAAAGCTACAACTTTATAATAAAATGTCAGATAAGTATGATCTAGTTAAGATCATTTTTAGCTTTTAGCTGGTATTCAATGCTTATTGGAGTTCGACTATATTCAAATTCGTGCTATGTAGGACCCCATTTGGAGCAAATCACTCCTTGCCAAAGATTTTTTCATTCTCAGGACTCGAACCCGAGACTTTTGGTTAAGAGAGAAGTAACTCTATCCGTTGCACCATAGCCTTTAAATATGTAATGTTAGGTTTTGACAAACTTATACCGTCAATTAAAAAAAAAATCTTATATCAAATATCAAAAATCTTATAAATGTCAATTTCAGTGAAGTTTAATTTGGTTAAATTCACGACAAAACAAAAAATTTGAAGTTGACTTTGATTTTATGTCAAATTTTAGATAAAAATATCTGATGTTTTTCTTTCATAATAATGTTAGATTTTAAATAAAAACTATTCAAAATCAAACGCAAATTTTTAATTTAAATCGTGTGCATCTCAAATTATTTTCAAAATGAGTAAGCTTTCAATATAAATTAAATGACGATCTTACCAATATCGTGTACGTCACCATTAACATGCCACGTGGCCACTTTAAAGCCCTAAATTACATATCTCTAATCTTCCAATCAATTTAGTGCAATAAATCGATTGGTCAAATCCCAATAGCCAAATCATGTGGGAAATGTCTGTTGGTAAAAAGGAGTAAAAGAGAGGAGACAAAAATAGTACAAAATTTGAAAAATATCAAATGATTTTATAATGATTCAAAATTACACCAAACTGTGATGGGCTCTCGAAAATCATTTCTCATCCTAAGATGAGGCATAATCGAAAGATCTGGAGCAACACATGACCAACATAAATTTCATAGAGGACAAAGTTGGGTCTTCACAATCATAAATAGGATCCTACTAACACAGATTCATAAACCTTCTACGACACTTGAACTCTAAGATCTAATAGCAAGTTTGTCATGCTTCGAACCTACATTCTTGACATGACCAACACTTGAAAATCATTTCTGATATCAGAGAACCCTTGATCTAACTGACTACTGAATGAAAGACCAATCGTACATGCGAGAGCTTCATAAAGTGATCCTTAAAATATTTAAATAAATATCATGCAAAATTCTGGAAATTGCAGATGAACATTATGAACATGGAGTTAAAAATTCTAACTTTCATTTTACTAACTTAAATTACAAATGTAAGGCATGAGGAAGAACTTAATTCCTTACTATGATAGACTAACATACCTAAAAGAACAAAAATTCTTGAAGAAACCTTTGGACTTGAAACCTTATAGTTTCAACTTGAGAAATCCTTCTATGGAGTTCTCAGAGAGAAGAATCTTGATTCAAGACCTTAGGTTCTAGAAGAAAAGAAATTCCTTTCTTGAAGTTCATGATCTTAGTGAGAAGGAAAATTAGGAATCATTAGAGTTGCTATACGTATAAGGACGTTATTTGGCTTTAATATGAATTTGAAAAATTATTTGAGGGTAAAAGGTAAAAGAAAATATCCTTCTGAAAATGTAAGAAGATCATTTAAATCGAAAATGACCTTTTAAGAGTCTCGTCGGCTAAATCAGCGATCTAAAGGTCCTATTGCCGAATCATTAGGCAAATCGCCGAATGAGAGCTTCAGATCGCCTAAAATAACACTTTCTAAAAGTTTTTAGGTCGATTTGGCAAGCTTAATTGATGATGTGCCAAACCCATTCACCAAGTCGTCTAATTGACCCCTCAGCTTATTTAATTACCCTGTCCATACACCCTATGGCTAGTAAGATGGTAATAACTTTTTTCTCCGAACTCGAAATCAGGTAAATTTGGTGGCGTTGAAAAGAAGACTCAAAAACCTTTAATTTGATAGGTTATGAGTCACCTAAAGCTTTATGTGCTGAGATATATGACTATTTGAGATTGATCCTTATATGAACTCATGTGAAAACTTAACAGATAGAAATGTTTTGAACTTGGCTTGATGTTTGTGGTTCCTTATGATCCTAAACCACATTCGATAAACTTCAAATACTCAGGAAAAGACCCTAACATATAGGCACAATTTATAAGTCATTGGATCACCTAAATTTTATAAAAATCTTACATTAAAACTCAATATGTAAGGAAGCTTTTAACTCAACTTTGTGCTAAAGGATTCTTTTGACCTTAATTCATGTCTGAATCTATTTTCACACTAAAAAAAATTTAGTTTAACACCTATGTACAATATAAAATTACCAAATATAGCCTTATACGTATATGAAGAATGATTTGGATCTTTAACTTAGAAATTTTTGGAGTGTTACAACAATACGGATAAAATGTTAATCATATCTTACATATTTATTAAATAAAAAAACACATCATTTTTTTTAAAAATGTTATGAAGAAGAAAATGTGTCATATAAATTGAGATAAGAAAATATATACTAAACTATTTGTCAGACAAAATCAAGATAGAATTATTTTTTTACTTTTACCATTAAATATTTTTTTTTTCAAAAATATAAACTTCGCAAAATTTCAAAAATCATTCTTTTTTTAATTAATCTTAATTTATTAACAGAAACATAGAAATAGAATTTATTAAAAAAATAAATTAATAAAGACAAAATAAATAAGCAATTAAGACTGTGGGAGTATAGTAAACGAAGGATGGATCGTACACGGTACGAGCTATAATAAGTAATATATATATATATATATATATATATATATATATATATATATATAGCTTGTCGGTTGGCTCTTGATTAGTCTTGTTACTCCTATTTACGGATAATGTTTTTTCTTCCTCAAGGTTGGACTGAGTATTTCATAGTA
>JAPFFP010044402.1:0-12446 GCA_026153255.1 Solanum medicagineum
ATGGCCTTTTTGGTGGGGCGTTCTTATCTTACGATATGATCTTTTCGGTAGGAACAATTAATCATTCTACCTTACGGCATGGTCTTTTTGGTAGGATGTGCATACCTTACAATATAACCTTTTTGGTAGGAATCATAGAAAAAGCTCATCAAACCGTTCCATTTCAAAAATCAAGAAAGAGCCTACTCCATCTTCTCAAGAACACAACAACATGAAACTTAACAATCTGCTTACAACTCCATAGCTACTTTTCATGGAAACAAATCAAATAAAGATTTATATCATCATTATAAAGTCATACAACTCATATGCCATGCGTTAGACTCTCTACAACTGAACAATCCATAACTGGACATTTTATCAAAAACTTGGCTGATGTGTAATGCTAATGTAATACCATGCAATTCAAGAGTGAAATCAAGCAAGAAAATCCATTGTAAAACTATCAATCAGCACCTTGTAACACCCTCAAACAATATACATCAAAACGCCTCATCAAATCTTACAATAGATCCAATATTTATAGCTCAAAACATAGTAAAACAGTCACAATTTCATATAGCTTTAACATAGTTCATAAACAAGTTCATACTAGTAAACCCATTTGTAAAATCAACTTTAAATCATGAAAATTGAGTAAAAAGGAATCTTGAACACCATGGGTGAAAGGACCCAATGGTTGAAAACCACATACCTTAGCTTGGAGATGAACTTTGTGAAGATTGGAGATGGAGACTTGGAGCTTGAAGAAGAACCTTGAAGGAAAACCTTAGCTTAGGATGAGGGTTTTAGACTTGAATTTGGGAGTGAAAATATGGCTAAGAGTTTGGTGAGTATTGGGGAATGTTTAGGATGATATTAGGGTGAAATAAGCCTAAGTATAGGTAAAAACATGTTTGGGAATACTTACGGCCAACACCCAAATGTCTTGGACTGCACAGAAAAATAACTGGGTAGAAACTACACAGGTCCGCCTCGCAGACCTGTCGTGGAGACTGAATCAACACATGTCCGCGATGGAGGCGCGTCGCGGTACCATCGCGGCAGACACTAGAAATTGAAATTTGAGAAATTTTAAATTATGATTCGATTGCTCTAAAATTGGAGTTAGACCCTTTTCCCCCTAATTTTAACCCCTTGAACAAGAATATGAAGTTGGATTTTTGATATCACACAAGGATTTTGAGATATAAGGAATATAAAATTTCGGGCATTCTGAGGCACATTTTCGGGCACTTTTTGGGGTCGTTTCAATATCTTCCCCTTGGGAACATTTGTCCCCAAATGTGAAAGACACATACAAGACAAGAGTGATCATAAAAAAATCAACTCCTACAAGAATGCAACATTACATTTAGAACACCATTTTCAAATTCTCAACATAAGTGTAAAATTATCATAAGTTTGCCAACTTAAACATGAATACATATAAATGACATAGTGCTGAAACATAAGACTTGGAATCATAGAAATGGACTTGACGTGTTATTATTAGCTTGTATAGAATGAAAGAGGTATGGATATTACTTCTCCCATGCTCGCACCGGCTCCCCGAGAGACATATACGAATAGATGACTCCACCAAAAGGGCCTTGACGAACACTACATCAATGTTTTTCAACTTCTTCACTCATCCATCCACACCTCCATTAATACCTTCTCCTAAGTCAACTTATCCTCCACATCACCCACCATCTCAAACGGTCCTAGCACTAAAGCCACCAACACATCTCAACCTAGAATCATGAAGAACCGAACAAACCATAATCATATCCCTAGGAAATTCTCATCCATATGCAACCTTACCAACTTCCTCCATACTCTAAAAGGACTCACAACCATAACTCACTTGTCAACCTTAACCACACCTATGTCACTTGTTGCCATGAATCACCACCTCCCCCTTGGGAGATAACCTTCACTTTACTATCTTTTCACCCAAACCTTCTAACTCTAATAAAGCATAATCAAGGACTTGCTTAAACTAGATCTCCTCAACTAAAGAAGATTTGGAACCATCAAGAATACTACACCACCATGACCTACCTCCTCCAACCTAACCCCCAATCTAGCCAATCAATGGACCTCTCTAGCTACCTCCTTGTCACCCTCATCCACATATGCTACGCTACCCATAGACGCCCCACTTAGAGCATCAACCACAACATTAGCCTCAACGGGGAAATAAAATGCACATTCATATGATAATTCTTAAGGAGTTCTAACCACCCTGTTGTTATCCTCAACTCGCACCTATCATGTTAAGCAAACAACCTCTCATCCTCCAAGACTTACAACACTACCCCCAAATGATTCACAAGCTATAAATAAATCAATACTTCATCATTAGAGACCACCACAAAAATATCAATGTAGGGTTTTAAGACCCTATTCAAGAAACCCACAAATGCCACCGGTGCGTAAGTCAACTAAACAACTCCATCAATACTAATAATGCTCACTCCTAGTCCGAAAAGATACTTAGGGATATCACCTACCCTCATCCTTACTTGGGGACAAAACCCGCACCAAGGATCAATCTTAGAGGAGTGACTAACCCATTGTAGTTGAGAAAATAGATCAACCATCCTTAAGCATCATGTCACAACCTTACGGGCTCTACACTCATTGGAAGCATGCTATGCAAGTAGCCCAAATTACCCAAAGACCTCCAACCCATCAAGCTAAGTCCAACCAAGATGACAAGACAAGACTTTATACAATGATAACATAGGGAAACCCTTATAGACCCACTAGCCACAATAGACTCATGCAACCATCTGGAAAACACACATGAATCCTATTAGCACAAAGGAATCACAAAAGGGATAGCAACTCTCGGACTTATCAAATCACCCTACTCAAAACATCGGTCACAACATTCTCCTTACTTTGGGTCAACTAAGTCATAGGAGAAGTGATAAAAGATAACCTATTCACAACCTCCGGTAATAGCCCGTTAAGCCCAAGAAGCTCCTAACAGCCAATGGAGTCAAGGTCTAGTCTAATAGCTAATTACCTTCGTCTTACTAAGGTCCACCTTAATGCTATCACCCGGTACTGCACGACCTAGGAAGGCAACCTCTTACAACAAAAATTCCGATTTCTCCTATCTAGCATCTAACTTTCTTCCTTAAACTTTGTAGTATTATTACCCTCAAATGACTTACATGCACTACCCCATTAGGGAAACAAACCATAATATCATCACCAAAACCACCATAAGCCTGTTAAAGTCGGGACTAAAGACCTTAATCATGAGACTCATAGGCATAACCGGTGCACTAGTCAAACCCAAAGACACTACCCCAAATCTCAAAATATCGAAAAAGGAAATTCAAAACATCATCTACCACTAAAAATAATTCTATAGACAAAATAACTTAGGTTCAACACCTCCAATTCTCATAAGATGATAAATGCAACCCCTTAGATGTCAATTGTACCTAAAGACATGAAATGGACCTACTTCCTTTGATATCAATTAACAACCTACCACGCAAGACAGGTTCTTTAGGGAGTCAGAATCTAACTCTACGGGTCCTACCATCCACAGAGACACAACAAACATGCAACTATTCCATCCTAAGCATAACATCAAAACCACCGCCAACTCTAACAAGCCACAAGGCAAGACCTAATGCAATACAAACCCGGATCAACACTTATTAACTTTCTAGCAACAATATATCCTACCAACATGTAAAGATCAAAGGTTCACATAACAACTCGGGACACAGAAGAAGTGCAATAGAAAACCAAAGAAATAATGAAAGAAATAGTGAAACTCAGATCCATCAACATCAAAATCTTCAACTTACCTTCCTTTTTCTTCCTCTTTAACGAGGCATGATCAACTAGAAGAGCAAACAAAATTTGTTACAGGGGAAAGCCCTATCTCACTTATAAAGCATGACATAGACCATGAAGAGTGGAAACATTTCCTAAAACGTCTCCTAGCCTCCTACTCATAGTTGTGGTGCATAACACAACGATGAATAAGACTCTAATTGAAGCGGTGTGTTGGACTCTGAGGATCTATCAACCCATTGCTATGAAACTATCTTTGTCACGACCCAAGACTAGGCCTAAGAGACCGGCGAATGGGGAACTCGAAGGAACTCAAAACAAGCCTCAAAGCATATCATTACACATCCTTGGACGCGAAAGCAATTAAAAATGAGAATAAGAGATAAGCATAACAAGGGGAATTGGGACTAAGGGAGAGAGCTAAGAACTTGAATAATATAGATGAGTCAAAAGTCAAGCATAATACATAACTTGTTCAACAACATCTCTAGACATAGAACTTAGCGGAGGCCAAGACAAGCAAATGGGCTTACCATTATAGTCATAGGTATTCCAAAATGTACATGATGTAGTCTAAACATAAGAATTAAAGAAGATAGATATTGTCCTTGGACATGGACTCACCGAGAGCTAACTTGAACAATCTGTCTAGCCACGAGGGGAATCAATAGGAGCTCCAATTCCTACATGGTGATATCACGTATCCATAGAGTATGTGTTAGTATATTTGAATGTACTAAGTATGTAGGTTGCAATGCAACAAGTGATACGCAACATAGTAAAAATGCATAATTATAAGCAAGGATAGGTATAACATCAATATGGCATGCATGATCAATGCTTAAGGTAAAACATGCTTGTAAATCATGAACAAGGAACGTCAACTCAGTATAGGATACATACTCAAACCCATAGTCTTAACCGATCCTTAGAGCAAACACCACAGCCACCAACTCAACACTATGAGTCGGGTAATTTTATTCATGCACCTTCAATTTCCTCGATGCATAAGCTATCACCTTACCATGCTGCATAAGCAAACAACCCAAATCATTCTGAGAAGCATTACATTATACCACAAACCTATCTAAGCCATCCGATAAAGTCAAAACAGGGGCCAATGTGAGCCGATCTTTCAAAGACTGAAAACTCTTGTCATGCTCATCTGATCAAACAAACTTGGCCTTCTTTTGAGTTAACATAGTCAAGGGTGAAGCAATAGATGAAAAACCCTTAATCTTTGATAATAAACAACTACCACAAGAGAACTCCAAGTACCTGAAGGAGTCAATGGTCTAAGCCAATTCTTCATGGCCTTGGTCTTCTTTTGATAAACTTTAATACCATCATCGAATACCATGTGGCCAAGAAAAGCCACTTCACATAAACAAAACTCACATTTACTAAACTTAGGAAATAATTGCTTCTCCCTCGAAGTTTTAAGAACCAACCTCAAGTGATCCATATGCTCCCACTCACTTTAGGAATCAATTAGCATATCATGGATGAAGACAACCAAAAAAGTATAAAGGAATGGCTTGAATAGACAATTTTTAAGATTCATAAACATAGACGGAGCATTAGTCAATTCAATCGATATCACCATCAATTCAAAATTCCCATATCTGATTCAGAAAGTTGTCTTGGGAATTTCACACTCCCTAACCCTCAAATGATGATAAAATGGAGGTCAATCTTTGAGAAATGAGTAGCTCATTGAAGTTAATCAAACAAGTTGTCGGTCCTTGGTAATGGATATTTATTCTTAATGGTCATATTATTCAACTGTCTATAGTCAAGACACATCTGATGCGATCCATCCTTCTTTCTCAAAAATAACACAGAACCACCCCAGGGCGATATGCTTGGTCTAATAAAACCTTTTTACTTCATTAATTCATTCGGTGACATATGATAAGGAGTTATAAAGATAGGTTAAGTATCACGAATAAAATCTATGCCAAAGTCCACTTCCATTTTGGGAGGAATCCTAAGAAAATCTTTAGGAACGATATCCGAGAACTCATTAACCACCGGGACTAACTCAAGAATACATGAATCAGACTCCTTATCTCTAACACTCACAATATAATAAATGCAACCATTGGAGATCCTTTTTAGTCTTCAAGATAGGAAACAAACCATCGTTTAAAAGCGGAGTCACTACCATAACACTCAAGAATAGGCTTATTTGGAAACTAAAACATAACCTTCCTAGTTCTATATTCAATAGAGGCATAAGAGCCATGAAACCAATCCATCTTAAGAATACTATCAAAATAAAATATCCCAAGTTCTACAAAATAACAAGGAAGGACCTTATGCATGACCAAAACAAGACAACCCAAATAGACCTTTCGGGCAACAATAGACTTATCCACGAGAATATAGACTGAAAATGGCTTCCTCAAGATTTCATGACTCCCACCAAACTTAAAAGCCAAAATAGGAGTCACAAAGATAAATTTGGACCCGGATCAACAAGCATCAAAATGAAGTACTTTTAACATACCAGTCACCATATTCAGGGTTTCTTCGACCTCTTGTCAAGCATGCAAGGCATATAACCTATTATTTCTAGGAGGAGCACCTTGTGAACTCTCAATTGGACTTGTTTGCCTTGAGCCACTTGACCTTGACCTTTCTCTGGAGCTTTAGGGTAGTTAGAAACTTTATGACCCATATCAGGACAACCAAAGAAACCACCCATGTCCTTCAAGCATACATTCAAGTGATTTCTACCATATATGTCACATCGAGGATGTATTGCCCGACCTCCAACCTATGCCTTGCGAGAAGGCACTATGTTATTGGTAAACTGGCATTTAAATCTTGTCCAATTGGAAGCGACTATTTCCACCGCCACCCCTAGAGTTGGAGAACCCACAATCATATCAGACTCTTTTAGAATCATTCATCTTTCTTTTCTTGAGTTTCTCCTCTTTAATCTGCTTAGCTGTAGGTCATAAGTCTAGAAATGTTCATCTCCCAAATAACCATAGCTATACGATATTCTTTCACAACCAAATCAGAGATCCAAAAAAAAAATTGTGCATTCTTGCATGGGGCCAACTATTGGGTATAAAATGTTATTGACATGACATTCTTAATGATAATAAAAAGAAGTTCCTCTTTGAAAAATATGAAAAAAATAATAATTTTTTATTGGGTATAAAATATAAATGATTGGAAAGAGTTATAAAATTTATTGTTAAAAAAAGAAAATAATTTGGCATGTCATCATATTATAGTTGTCAATAAGGGTTAGGTCCGTCGAACTAATCTGACCAAGCTCATATTATATATGGCTGAGGAAAGATTTTTAGAGTTCATTTAGGAATATGATTTTTTAGCTTGGCTTGAATAAACCACGATCCTTTAGGATTTAAACAATATGGGTTGGGCTAGTCAATGGGTAAAATAAAAAATAGTAAAAAATAAAAACAAAAGTAGAATACTAGAACAAATAAGAGGAGCTTAAAATTAACGGTTTAAGTAATGAATATAAATATTACAAAATTTCAAAAATCTAATTATTAAAAGTATTATCTTGTATATTTGTATCTGAAATATTTACATAAAATGATAATGATTTTAAATTGGAGTCATACAATCAAATCTTTACTTGAAGTCAAACTTAATCGATATTGTTAAAATTATTTTATCATGAATTGGAGACTTAGTTAACAAATAGTAAATGTCAAGAGATATTGTCTAATTGATATTTATGCTAACATTTAAAAATTAGATTTTATATTATAAAAAAAACTCATATTCTTTTAAGAAAAGTGGGTTTGTCCGGTCCTGCTTGTAGCCACGTAGTTGTGGGTTGGACTGAATATATTGATGAGTCCGTAATTTGGGACTCATATTGAGCGTAAAATAACTTAGGTATTGTCCTAAATATACAACTTTACCTTGAAAACTAATCTAAATATGTGTTTGATCTTAGGATGGAGGAACAAGGTGCAAAAAGGGACATATTGTGGCAAATTAGGTCAAAAGGAGCAAAAAAGCATAAAAGGAGGTCGAAATGGTCTTCACTGAATCAATTTCGCAATATGCCGAACAAGCAAACCAGTCGCCTAATATTACAAAATTCAACCCCTCAAACATGGTGGCAAAAAGGCGATGAGGTGACAAATCGATGAATTCCCGAGTGTGCATTGACAATCAAAATGATCATTGCCGAAGTTTATAGAATCTGGCAAGTCAAAGTTCAAAAATCACAGTTCAACTCGACCACGAATGAGGCAATTCGGTGGATCATCATGTAGTTGGCGATCCAAAAGGCATCATCAAAATTTACAGTAACCAGGAGGGTATCTTGTCCAAATCGACGATGAGGTAATCATTCAGCGGGTCCCTAAATGTGTTCGGCAATCCCGACTTTGACCATCGAATGGTGCGTCGAGTGGTGATGAAGGAAAATTTTTACAGGTGATATAATAATTCAAAGGAGAGAGAATATTAAGTACAACTTGACACTTTTACAAGTACATTCTTGCACTTTTATACTTCTAGAGCAGAAATCTTGTAGTTGGTGATTTGGAGATTCTAAATTAAGGCAAGGGAAGAAGATTTTCAATTCAATTTCCTTGTATTCTTCAAAATCTAAATTTATGGATATTCCTCAGGGTAATTTGTTCTTTATTTTTGTTATGATTGGCTAAAACCCTATTGTTAGGGGTGTGCAATGTAGTTTAATATTGAGCTCTTGCAATGGGTCTTAAATATATTGAATGTTTTTATGTTGATTTATTGTGGGTTTACATTTTCCTTCAATTACAATTGTGAATATGAGGTTTCAAACTTGGATTTATGTTTAGATCTCTAGGTATTACAGTAGCATGAATATTTAGAGTTTAAGCATTAGCGTAGGAGCATACTTGGAGAGCTTCATAAATTTGAGGGCATATTGCCTCACACTCATATGACTGATGTTCATGCTCCAATAGTAAAGCAGTCGCTATCAAGTATAAAGCTAACCAAAGGCTAGGATCAAATCCACAGGAAATACAGGGTTTGACCAAATTAACTCTCAAACAATCATTTCAAGTATCAATCAACTATATTCTCTAAAATGGGCGGGTTTTGCAAATTGGAGAGAAATAAATACAAAAACTACACAAATGATCATGAAGAGAAAATCAATTTGAGGTTCAACTTGGGAATTATGTTGTCACGATCCAAGCCTAGGGCCTAGATATAACACGATGAATGGGGAACACGAAGGAACCTGAAACAAGCATCTTTACTTATCATTACAGATCATTAGTCACGGAAGCATATAAAAGTCATAAGAAGTAAGAATATAGGCAAAGGAACTAAGGAGAGAGCTTGCATAATATCATAATCAATAGTCAAAGAGTCAAAGTTCATATCATAAATACATAAAATATCCAACAAACACCTCTAATATGGCCAAGACAAGCAACCAGGCTCACCTTCATATTCAAAATAGAACATAAAGAAGAATATGTCAACACATAATAAGAGCAACATAGACTAAGGCCCTCGAAGTGGAGGACTCACCAAAAAGCTTGGGTAGTACTGATCTAGCCTCGTGGAAGAGGAGGATGATCAACTTGGGCACCGGTTCTTACATGGTGATATCATGTAGTCAAAAGTATGTGTTAGTACGTTTGAATGTACTAAGTATGTCAGATGCAATGCAACAAGAGATAGGCACCTTAATCAAAATGCATAACAATAGGCAATAGGCATAATATAACAATATGGCATTATGATCAGTGTTTAACTAAAAAAATTCTTAAGTAACTCATGCTCATATAGAATCATATGTGTAGAAAAGGCCAAGCTAGATTTCCAAAGCACAAACCCCTTGGATGGTTGATGATGGTTTCACCCGTTCACTCTAGTGGTGTGGTACAAACAACTCACATGGTTGATGATAATTTCAACATATCACCCTGTGGTTAAGTATAAATCCTTCACATGGTTGATGTGTACAAAACCCCACCTCAGTTATCAAGGTACAAACCCTTCGACAAGGTTATCCAGGCTCTTAGTCCCATCAGATCGAGCATGGTCTAATGCAATATTTTATATAGATTATATCATATACAAAAGCTTCTTTCATCATCATAACACCAATCATATCATATCTCGTGCGTTGGACCTTCAGTTCCTCAAGAAACCACAACCGGTCATTTTATCAAACACTTAGAGGGTGTGTAATGCTAGTATAAATCATGAAATATAGAGATGAAATTATGCAAGAAAATCCATTGTAAAACCATCAATCAACATCTTGCAATACCCTCAAGCTATATGCATCAAATCCTCTCATCAAATCTTACAATAGGTCAAAGATTTATAACTCAAAATATAGGAAAACAGTCACAACTTTACATAACTTTAGCATAGTTCATAGACATGTTCTTACTAGTAAACCCAATTGTAAAAGATTGAAAATGGAGACTTGAAGCTTGAATGAAATCCTTGATGAAATACTAAAGATTGGTCTTGAGTTTTGTGACTTGAATTTAGTGTGGAATATGAGTATAAGTGTTTGAGAGGATATTGGAGAATGTTAAGGACGATATAAGGGTGAAATATGACTAAGTATAGGTAAAAACATGTTTGGAAAGACTTAGGCCCAAGAACCAAAAGTCCTAGATCGAGATAGAAAATTGGACAAAAATTATATAGGAGCGCGTCGTTGGCGCGTCAAGCCAGTGGTGCAGATCGTCTCTGGAAATCGCATTTTTTTGATTTATAAATTTTGCTACGGTTGCTCTTAAATCGGGATTAGACCCTCCTCCCCTTAATTTTGACCCCCTAAACAATAATATGAAGTCATATTTTTGATATCACGCATGGATTTTGAGATATATGGAATTTAAAATTCCGTTCACTTCCGAGGCACATTTTTGGACACTTTTTGGGGCGTTTCAATATCTCCCCCTTGGGAACATTCATCCCCGAATGTAAAAGAAAAGTACAAGATAAGAGCAATCATGAAAAAATCAGCCCTAGAAAGAGTGTAACAGTACATTTAAACACCATTTTCAAAACCTTAACATAAGTGTAAAATCATCAAAAATTTGTCAACTTAAACATGGATACATATGAATGACATAGGGGCAGAAACATAAGACTTGAAATCACATAGGGGCCATAGATTTAGTACCTTAGGATTGAGTGGAGTGGAAGAGATAAGGATATCGTGTTTGTATGTCCACCTCGGCCTCTCATATAGCACCTTCGACTTGTTGGTTCCTCTAAAGAACCTTAATAGATGCCATCTCCTTGTTCCTCAATCTCTTTACTCGCTTGTCCAAAATCTGAACCAGATCCTCTTCATAAGTCATGTTATCCTCAATAACACCAACAATATCAAGAGGCATAATAGCATTAGGATCACCAACACATTTTCTCAACACAAAGACATGGAACACTAGATGAACCAAATTCATTTCACTAGGCAACCTCAACTCATAAGCTACTTTGCCAACCCTATTTATCGCCTTATAAGGACCAACATATCTTGGATTAAACTTCCCCTTTTTACCAATATGGACTACACCTTTCATAAGAGAAACTTTCAAATAGACCCAATCACCCACTTTGAATTCAAGGTCTATTCTTCTCACATCGGCATAGGATTTTTGATGACTTTGGGATGTCTTCAACCTTTCCCTAATCATCCCGACCTTCTCAAGAGCCTCCATAACAGATCCGGTCCTATAAAGCCACCTCTCCTACGTCAAACTAACCAACTGGTGATCTACAACGTCTCCCATAAAGAGGCCTCAAAGGAGCCATACTGATGCTAGAGTGATAGCTATTATGCAAAATCAATAAAAGGAAGATGGTAATCCCAACTACCCTTAAGCTCCAAGTCACAAGCCCTAAGCATATCCTCAAGTGTTTGAATGGTTCTTTTGGCTTGGCTATCCATTTGAGGGTGAAAGGCCATACTAAGGTGAACTTTTATACCAAGACCCCTCTGAAAAGACCTCCAAAAGTGTGAAGTGAATTGTGCACCATGATCCGATATGATGGACAAGGGAACCCCATGTAACCTCACTAACCCATGGATGTATAACCTTGCATACTCTTCAGCCCCATAGGTAGTGTTAACTGGTAGAAAGTGAGCCGATTTCATCATCCTATCAACCACCACCCATATAAAATCAAAACCATTCCCAGTCTTGGGCAACCCAACCACAAAATCCATATTAATTACCTCCCATTTCCAAGTAGGAATCTCCATATCTTGGGTTAGGCCACCCAACCTTTGATGCTCGACTTTGACTTGTTGACAACTTTGGAAACTGGAAATGAGTTTGGCAATGTCCCTCTTTATACCTCCCTATCAATACACATCCCTCAAGTCTCTATACATTTTGGTGGAACCCGGGTGGATAGAATAAGAAGAATTATGGGCCTTATTTCTTAAAGGCGGGAGTGGGGGTAGGGTGGATATGTGTGTGGGGGGGGGAGGTGGTGAGAAAATTTAACTTTTTTATAATTTTTCTTTAAAAAATTTCTGGGGAGAATTTATTTTTTAATTTTTCATTAAAAACAATTTTGGAGTGGGAATAAAGGGTTAAAAAAATTAATTTTTTTTTTAAAAAAATTCTTAAAGAAAAAATTTGGAAGTGGGG
>JAPFFP010044403.1:0-12446 GCA_026153255.1 Solanum medicagineum
AACTCTTTCACATGTTCATATGCTCCCATACATAGTCACCTTTAAATCTGCATACATACTTGGATACCAAGATACACAAATTCATTCTACTAAATAAAGTTGATGTGTTGTTCTACCTCCTAAGCATTTCATTATTTGTATAACTTACTCCTTTCATTATGGTGTTGTATTTTGTGATTATTTACATGTCATATGTTGTATCTACAGTCCTACAGCTCCAATATTATGACCACCAAAAGAATTATCTCAAAAGTTATTGAAAGATAAAGTATATTGCTTATTGATGGGTGGTAACCCGAGGGGTAGAAGAATCACCTAGCCAGGGTCGATCCTATCATGGGGGGTAGCCCGAGGGGTTAAAGGAAAAGACTAGCCAGGGCCAATCCCGATATAGATTTACCACTGATCAGCTGGTCATTTGAATTACATGATGTGCACATATTATACAGTAAAGGTAAAGTAATAAAAAGAACATAAAGTACATGATCCCACAGTACAACTAAAGGTGGTCTCTTATTCTACACTAGTGCATAGTTTCATTTGAGCTGTTACTTCATATACAGTATTTCCTTGCTTACATATTCAGTACATTATCTCGTACTAACGTCCCATACGGGGGACCTGCATATTATGCTGCAGGTACAGGTGCTAGTAGATCTCCCTAGTAGGAGTACAAAATATCCAGCTACTGTTACCAGTGTGTAGCATGCAAGATAATAGTTAAGTTCACCAAACTCTTTGTCCCAGGAGAGAGGCAAATTTCACTATGTGATTTGGTCCATCCCCATAGTGTGGCATTACTAACCTTTACATATTGTTCCACTAAAACCTCCCCTTGGTCTAGTTCGGGTTGTTAGACGAGAAACATCGATCAAATCTTATTAATTAATCTGTTTTCCTATTCAATACTACCTTGATCCAGTTAGTAACATTAGGCAGGTTCCAATGTTGTCCACCATTAAAAAGCATTCAAAATGAAGAGAATTAATTAATACATGCATGCACAGTTTTCAAGAATTATGAATTATCCTGTTTTACCTTATTAGTTCTTCATGGTTCCCACAACCCTAGTTATGGATTTAGGTAGTCATGATTTGTGTAAAAGCAAGACTTATGAATTTGAATAACATAATTGAGCACTTAGACAAGAGAATTAAGCACAAGAAAAATCCAACTCTTTAATGAGAATCACAAGATTGAAATTAGAAGATGAAAATTAAAATTTACAAGTGTTTCTCAAACTCTCTAATATTTCTTTTCTATTCTCCCTTTGTTCTCTCCAAAAAATAACCTAAAAACTATTTATAGTGTTTAAAATACAAAGCCAAAACAAATTAGGACAACTGGGTTGACAAGCTCTACAAGGTGTTGTACAGTTTGTATAACAATTTACGGCTCGTAGTCGGGGTTTCGTGAACTTGTTACTTCAATTCTGGACTTGTCTTCTATGAAACCTCTCTACGACCCGTAGGGGGGTTTGTCTAATGGAATTTCAGAAAGTCCGTATCTTCTGCACCTCAAGGTACGAGACTAAGTCTATGGCTCATAAAATATTATATGGCTCATCTGCATGTTCGTAGACTCAACTTCAAAAGTACACCCTTCACTGAAAATGCACACGAAACCTTCTTTATTGCTCGTAGAATACTCTATGGCCCGTAAAAGGTCTCGTGGATCTTCAACTTCAGCAACGTCTACACATTTTTCCCAAGAATTGTGCCAACCCTGAAATCCTACAAAATAAAAATAAAAATACATCAAACCTACTAAAATCACACTGAGAACACAAAAAATTTCAAGTTTTAAGCATCAAAAGTGTTGTATGTCAACAACACATCAACACCCTCAACTTAAAATTATTGCTTGACCTCAAGCGATGGACTCAATCTATATAAGCAACACTATTAAAAAGACCTCAATCTAATGGCATACATCTCATTAAACTTAAACACAAATACCCACAACACTTTTCAAAACACAATCAGATAGCTATCTAGAAAACCACCACATATTAATGCATGCGACAATGGAACTATGAAAAGTGAGGAAACCATCAACAAGCCACAATCACTAAAAAAGTCTAATGTCAACATTGCAATGCAAGTGACCTCCCAGAAAGAAGTCTCATGTCTTACTCACAATGATGTTTTAATGTAACCTTGGGACTATGCAAAATCACTCGCTCCCACAAAGTCATTCATATATCATGCTCAATACCATATGCTTGGCTCTAAACTCATGAATAAGACCTTTGATTACTTGGACTAGGATCACTTTAGGACTTTACAAGATTGTAACGTAGGCTTAGGGGGCTTTGGTACGATTTTTTGGGAACATAGTGACTAAAGGCCCTCCTTGACACTGCATTTGTAAGAACTTGGGCTTTGTAAGAACTCAATGGAGCTTGGAAATTTGGTTCTGGGAAGTTTTCGACTAAGGTGATGCTCCATTGAATCCTTCACACTCCGTGTAAGGCTATACAAACTGTGTGGAGCCTCGTTGGAGACCCTTGGCCTTGTATGGGGTGTATGGGCTTAACATGGAATTTAGGACTAAGGTGTACTACACATGGACCCTGCACGGGCTGTGTGAGGCTTCACATACTGTGTAGTATCCTTGGACTTAAAATTCCACAGTTTTGAAGTCAAGGCATGTCACACAAACCGTCTCACGGACCGTATGACACTTCACGGTCCATGAGGTCCCCCGTATAGGTACCAGAGTGAAAATTTTCTAAGTATTAGATCACCATCTCGAAACTTCATTTTAAAGAACTTTCTAAGTGAAGTGGTACATAGGAGGCATATGGTCCATATGCCTTGGTACGGATCGTGAAGTCGTCCGTATGGATGCTTACGTTGAATTTTTCTAAGTATGGGATTATCATTTTGGACCTTTGTCAGGAAGAATTTTTTTATGTGTCGAATCATGGACCATCTATGCGGTATGTATGCCTTTACACAGAGCGTACACCCCTCCTTATAACCCCTGACTTCAATTTTTCTACTCGTTTCACTAATGGCATTTCTATAATTATGGTTCTTCCTAACGGTCTTTTGTGACTTGCTATGCTACTTAATGACATTCAGATGACCTATACTTTATTTTTCTCATTTAAATTCACCCTTACACTTAGAATATACTGAATCCTCCTTAAGAACTCTCTCAAAGGCTCCTGTGAAGACTAAGCTTGCGAATCAAGGGAAAACTCATTTCTTTATCAAATTTCTTATTGAATCATCTCCATTAGCTAAGGTATGTGAGATTGATTCTTAGTCCCTTTCAACCAAGAAGACCCAAACTCTTTTCACTTGAATTTTATGGAATTTTACTTACTTTAAATATGGATTTTAAGAAATATTGTATATTAAATTCAATTAAAGTGTGGGCTATGCTGTATTGATGGTTTTAAGTTGATTTAAACCCTAGTATGCCGAATTACATCATTATTATGAATATTTGAATATGCACTGTCCCTTTAAAGTTTGATTTAAGCATGGGTAATAAATATTATGATTTGAATGTGGGTTTAACTTATTGATTTACTTGAATTTCATATTATATTGTTGATTTTAGATTGAATCTATATCACCCAACGCTATACACATATCATTCATAGCAAATGCATTCATGAGCATTGGATTTTATGAAAATTATGAAGGGGTTAAGCCCAATTATGTTTATGTATATGATTTTGATAAAATTATGGTCATGGCAAGAGTATGATCACATAAATGTCTATGATATGGCATTTTGAACAATTTGGGTGTTTACACCATTTCGTATATGTGAATGAGCTATTCCTAAGCATGAGTGATGTGCTATCAAAATAAAGCATTTTTGATGCTTAAAACATAGAATTTTGTGTGTTCTCAATGTGATGTTAGATGATTTTATATTTTTTTGTGTTATATTTGCCGGATTTCAGCGATGGCCTTGATTTCAGGAGGAAAGTACATTAGTTGCTAATTTTGATGCAGTACAAGATCCTTTACAAGCCATAGTCACTATACGGGTTGTGAAGTGGATTTGTGGACAATTCTAGTGAGGTTGACTTTCTGAAGTTGATTCTACGAACATGCAGACAGGTTATGGATTGATTTATGAATCCTAGAACATGGTTCGTGCCCTGAGGATCAGAGATAAGGGATTTTCTGAAGATTCATCAAACGAAACCCCCTATGAGTGGTAAAAAAATTTTTAAGTCATAGAGGGGTATCGCTGACTTAAAGTCTAGTTTTTCAACAGCACTGCATGAGACCACAACTCCAGGCTGTGGAATGCAATATGGCTTGTAAACTTATTAATGAGGCGTGCCAACCTAGCTATCTCATTATGTTTAGGGCTTGTATTTTAAAAATTATAAATAAGTTTTAAGGTTATTTTTCATGAAGTTTATGCATAGCACAGAGAATTCACCAATCAGAGAGGAAAAATAGTGAGATAACATTGGAGACTTTTGAGAAACACTTGTATTTTGGTTTGATCTTTAATCTTGTGATTTTCTTTGAAGTTGGTTTTGCTAGTTCTTAATTCAATTCTGTAAGTGCTCTATTATGTTATTCCAATTCATAAGTCTTGCATCTACACAAATCATGAGTAGCTAAATCCACAACTAGGGTTGTGGGAACCATGAAGAACTAACAAGGTAAAATCGGATAATTCATAATTCTTGAAAAGTGTGCATGCATGTATTAATTAACTCTCTTAGATTTGCATATTTTCTAGTGGTGGCCAACATTAGAACCCACCTAGTGTTACTGACTAGACCAAGGTAGTAATGAATAGGAAAAGAGATTAATTAACAAGATTTGATAGATGTGTTCTCATCAAATCAACCGATCTGGGTCAAGGGTAGGTAAGGGTCAGTAACACACACTGTAGAGATGGGCCAAGTGACGTAGTGAAATTCACCTCTCGCATGGACCAAAGAATTTGGCGAACTTAACTTATTATCCTGCATGCTACACACTAGAAAATAATTAGTTTATCCGATGATACTAAGTTAGAGAATCATGAGGAACACAATATTATAATTCCTCCCAATTTTGATTTCACTCCCTGTGTTAGGTTTACTTTTCTACTAATTATTGCAAACCCCCTACTTTGGGGAAGTAAGTCGGTTAATCACTCAAATTACAGTAATTGAAATATCTTAAGTCTACGCATTCCTTTGGGTTCGACCTTATCCTTGGTTAGATTCTATTTCTACATAACAACTGTATTATGCTAAAAAAGTAGGTGTAACTTGGGCGACATCAAAATTTTGGCGCCGTTGTCGGGGAATACGGCTAGGCTAGGTTAATTCATAGTGATTTGGGTGCTAATCCTTATTTCCCATATTACATTTTTGTTATTTTTATTTCTTTGTAGGAAGCAAGTGCAGTGTATGCCCAAACATGAAGTCAAGGTAGACCCTTGACTCTGTTGGACCCAAAGATCCACAGAGTGTTAAGGAGAATGGCCAAGTTAGCTCCAACAATATGGACAATGCAAATCTAAATAGAAACGGGAATGAGAATATTGATCATGAGAACCCTCCTCCTCTTGAGGACATAGCTTCACAGCCTCAGAATTTTAATGCCAATGCTTATCAGTGGAATCAAATACAGGACGAATCCTTTGGATTTGGAGTGACTTATGCTATTATGTTGCCACCACTACCAGCTGGCATAAAATTCATAGTCTTGAGTGGATTACTTATAATGCTGCAGAAATATGTGTTGTTTACGGGCTTACCATCGGATGACCCTCATAGCCATCTACGAAACATAGTATTTTTCTGCAAGAGTATGATAGAGACACAGAATCTATCTATGGATGTTGTGGGACTTTGTTTCTTCCCATTGTATCTCACGGGCATGCAGAACTATGGCTATCTGAGCTCCCGCAGAGTTCGATCACCAATTGGGCTGAATTATAGAAAGGCCCTTTTGGAAAGATAATTCCCTAGATCGAAGAACCTCAAGCCTAAAGATCAAATCAACAACGTTGAGCAACTTTTTGGTGATTCAATCAGTACTACATGGGAGTGATTCACCAAATGCTTGAGGAGTGTCCCAGACCAGAAGATAGTTGATGATGCTTTGGAAGAGATCTTCTACCATCCCTTAATGAGAACAGTCAGGCTTGTGCTGAAACTATCATGGGGAGCAGTTCTTAGATCATCCATTCGTGAGGATTGCAAAAAAAATGGAGAGAGTGGTCAAGATTACTCGTGCATAGAGGCAGAAAGACAGAGCATCTACCAAAAGTTTGTGCGTTGTCAGTGTCATTTCAGAGAAATCTAAGATAAATGAAGAAATTATGAAAGAGCTTTCCTGAATTCACATGGGTATAGAGGCAATGTTGAAGCAAAACCAAGAGTGAGTCAATGCAATGGTTCATCAACGTCGACGTGCATCCGTGTATGATGAGCCTTATTACGAAGAGGACACCTGCTTTATTGTTGATCAGATGGGGGGTTTCTGGATCAACGCCAAAGGGTCCAATTAGGAGTATTGGTGCCAAGGTCAATGAAACAAAGGTTGGAACTTTAGGACAGATTGAGATTTCAGGGGAAACTTTGGATGATACTATGACTAGAACAAGGGCCCAGAGAGAGATGCAAATTGGGGATGCAGAGATGGCTTCAGAAATGGTCCCTATATGCCACTACATAACCATGATGCAGGTGCAAGTATTTCAAGAATTTAGGAGACGTTTGATCACTTGTTGAAGAAAGTTGAGACACTAGATGAAACTTTGAGGGGGATGAAACCTAAAATCTCTGGTATTAAATAGAAAATTGAGTCTTAGTTTGGGGTTATCAAACAACTTGAGCAATAGTTTCGATAAGTGTTGACTCAACTCAATCAAGGTCAGAGGGGTACATTGCCTAGCAACATAATTCAGAACCCTAAGAATAAAGGGCACTTCAGGTGGTTACTACTCGTGGTGGCAAGAGCACCATTGATCCTCCCATACCAGTTGATATGGACAATGTTTGAGAGGAGAAAATTGTGGCCAAGGATGCAGATATAAGAGATGATCGTGGCAAGGATGGGGTGAGTGAAGCTGCTATCATGGCAAGTTGAAGCCCATTCCTAGGCTTCCTCCTTCCTTCTCTAAAAGAATCAAAAAGAGGGAGGAGGAAGGTAAATTCAAGCACTTTCTCTCGATGCTAAAACACTACCCATGAATATCCCTCTCATTGAGGCATTAGAGAAGATACCAGGTATGCAAAGTACATGAAGGACCTAGTTATAAAGAAGTGCACTGTGCCTTAGGAGCTCTCCCATAAGCTTTCGCGTTGCAATGCTATTGCTACGAGGTCCTTGGTCCAAAAGCGAGAATAGACTGGTGCTTTCACCACACTGTGCACCATTGGAGATGTGGAGTTCGCAATGGCGCTATGTTATCTATGTGCCAGCATTAATCTAATGCCCCTTGCAGTCTTCAAGAAGCTAGGATTGGAATCCTCTAACCTGACAAGCATGTAGTTGTTAATGGTTGATCGTACGGTGAAGAAGCCTATGGGGATACTATATGATATGCTGGTTAAAGTTGAGAAGTTCATATTCCCCACAAACTTTGTAATCCTATATTTCAAAGTCAACTTTGACATCCCAATCATCTTAGGAAGACTATTCCTGGCCACTAGGCGAGCACTAGTGGATATGGAAGCCAGTCAACTCAGGTTCAGGTTGAACTATGAAGAGGTTTTCTTTAATATCTGTTTGTCTATGAAGAGGCCGGATGATTTGAAGAATGAAGTCTGGTGATTGGAGAAGTTTGAGTAACCAATTTGTCTAAGTCATGCCACAACAATTAATCAGGCACTACTTGGGAGACAACCCAAGGTTTTTGATGTAATAGTTTTATCGCAGCTTTATTTCTAATTTTTGGACTCATAGGTAGTTTATTTCTTTGTATTAGTTGTAATCCTGGATACTTGGCTTGTTGCATATATGGTAATAGTGTGTTCTATGAAGGATATGCAGGTACATATGTAAATCAGCCATTCTTGGCTAATAAAAGCATCAGGACGTTCCTCTACAACTAGATTTATGACTCGTACACCATCTCATAGACATTTCCAGTAAGAAAATGGTTGTGCACTCCAGTCCACGAGCAAATTTTATGGTCCATATATAAAACTATGGGTCATGAATGGGCTCGTGGACCCCAGGTAAGTTTTCTAAAAATTTTCTAAGTGTTAAGGTTTCTACGACCAACTCTATGAGTCGTACATCACTTTGTGACTCATAGACTGGCATGTGAAACCCAGTCCTAAAAACTATGGCTTGAATGTTCTACAAAACTATAGTTTACGAGTTATAAAACACTCTATGGCCCCTAATTGAGGTTTTGTAGAGTCCACACCCATCAGATTTCAACTGACCTAGTCAAAGTATAAATAATGGGGTCAAAATAATTTTACTCCATTTCAACCCTAAATTACAAAAATTACCCGGCCATACCACCCCAAGAATTTTGACCACCACCGGTGATCAATTCCCCAATTTTTTGGCAATATTTCTCACTGACCTAGGGTTTTAGCATCTTTTCACCTCATTTATCTTCTACAATGTAGTCACACAAATTGGTAAGTTTTCGATTAACCTAATGCCATTACTTTGGCTATGTTTGTATGATTAAATTAGAAATTATGTTGGGAATGGTAATGTTAGACACAAACCTACATGTGAAATTGACATGTTGATAATTGAATTATAGTTGCTCATGTTTGAATATGAGTCTAAGTCTAGAATTGGGTGTCGTATCCTTGATTGTATGATTTGAATATTAATTTTTGGTGCCGATTGAATCACCCACCATTTGCGATGAAATGATTGTGTGTGTAATTTGGTTGGTGATGACATAGGTGCATAATTTGGTTGTGAAATCGTTCATACATGGTCAGAAGGGTTGGTGAAACATGTTTAATTATTTTCGATGGGGTATACACGTTGAATAGCATGTTGGGATATTGGTTGTTGTGCGAAAATCATGTGGGTAGGTATGTTTTGCTTCGATGTTGTTAGAATAAATTTGAAAAAGTCATATGGGGGACCATTGTGATGGACCTAAAAACTCAAGTGACCGAGTTTTTTTTATCTATGAGTGGCTTTTACAGCCTGTGGAAGATTTCACGAGTTGTAATTGCCCCTACAAGATTCTAGAAACTTAAATTTTCTGAGTACCCATTAGATGAGACCTTCTATAAGTCATAGACCACTTTACGGCTCATACAGAGGTCTTGTAGATCCCTGCCTGGAATAATTTCAAACACTAGAATTCTCTACGACTTGTAAATCATTTTAAGAGTTGTACCTGGTCTTGTAGAATTTTCCAGTGAGCAAAATTTATTGTAAACACTGTTTTACGAGAGCCCACTTAACTTAATGACCAACTGAAATTGCATTATATCCCTTGTTCCTAATATTTGAGCACAACATATACCTATTCTTTGCAAACACCTGTTTAACCTAGCCTTGTTAGTAGTAAAATCCTGAAATTATCTCTGGTCCTTCCTTGACCATTGTGCACCTTGATTGAGGTAAAAAGTCTAATATGAGGGTGGCTACCAAAAGTGGCCCTAGTTTTGAGGATGGATATTGTGCACCTCAACTCAGGCCAAAAGCCTAAGTTGAGGGTGTTTGCTGTAAAGGTGAAACATAAAAATAGGGGAAAGTTAGTGCTATAGAACAAAGGAGAAAAATCATGTATAGGGTACAATAAAAATAAGTGAGTTGTTAGTTGTAAGTTAAAAAGAAAAATGAAGTGCAAAATCGAGGCAAAAAGCTGAAAAATGAAAAGAAAGCACCCAGAAAAGCTTTAAATAGGAGAAAGGGAGAATGAGATGGAAAATAACAGAGTTGGTAGGGGAAAAGTGTAGGAAAATGCAGTGTAAAAGAGGGCCTTTAGTCACTATGTTCCAAAATACCATACCAAAGCCCTTGGGCTACGTTAGAAGCTTAGAAAGTCCTAAAGTTATCCTAGTCCAAGTAGTTGAGCGTCTTAGTTATACATATAGGGGTAAGCCTATAGTATTAGGCTTGATGCATGAATATCTTTTGTGAAAGTGAGTGGATTTACATAGTCCCATGGTTATACATGAAAACATCATTGAGTCTTAGATATGAGACTTTTTTCTATGAGGGCACTTGCATTGCATTGTTAGCATTAGACTTATTCAGTGATAGTAGATTGTTGATAGTTCCTCACTTGTCATAGTTGTGTTGTCACATGCATTATTCTGTATTGGTTTGCTAGATGGCTATCTGATTCTATTTTCAAAAGTTGTTGTGGGTATCTGAGTTCAAGATTGATGTGATGTATAACATTGGGTTGAGGTCTGTGTGTTACTATATTACCTGTATAGATTGTGTCCATTGCTTGAGGACAAGCAACAATTTTAAGTTGAGGGGGTTGATGTGCTTCTAAAGTACAACACTTTTGATGCTTAAAACTTTGAATTTTATGTGTTCTCAATGCGATGTTAATTGGTTCTATGTTTTTTGTGTTAGATTTGCAGGATTTCAAGGTTGGCCTTGATTCTAGGAGGAAAGTATAGAAGTTGCTCATTTTGATGCAGTACTAGACCCTTTTACAGGCCGTAGTTCACTTATGGGTCGGGAATTGGGTTCGTGGGCAATTCCAGTGAGGGGGATTTTCTGAAGTTGATTCTACGAACATGCACATGGGTCATGGATTGATTTACGTGTCATAGAACATGGTTCGTGCTCTGAGGATTAGAGATGAGGGACTTTCTAAAGATTCCTCAGAATTAACCCCCTACAGGTCATAAGAGATTTTATGATTCTTATAGGGTTACCATAGACTTGAAGTCTAGTTTTCCAACAGCACTGTATGAGACACCGACTATGGACTGTAGAATGCAATAATACGGCCTATAAACCTGCTCATGAGGTGTGTCGACCCCTGCTACCCTATTATGTTTAGAACTTGTACTTTAAATATAACAAGTACGTTTTCAGGTTATTTTTCATTAAGTTTTATGCATAGGATAGATAACTCAACAATTAGAGAGGAAAAATTGTAAGACATTAGAGAGGTTTGAGAAACACTTATATTTTGATTTGATCTTTAATCTTGTGATTCTCTTTGAAGTTGGATTTGCTTGTTCTTAATTCAATTTTGTAAGTGCTCTATTATGTTATTTCAATTCATAAGTCTTACATCTACACAAATCATGAGTAGCTAAATCCACAACTTTGGTTGTGGGAACCATGAAGAATTAACAAAGTAAAATCAGATAATTCATAATTCTTGGAAAGTCTGCATGTATGTATTAATTAACTCTCTTCCATTTGCATGTTTTCTAATGGAGGTAACAATTAGAACTCACTTAGTGTTGTTGACTAGAACAAAGTAGTAATGAATAGGAAAAGAGATTAATTAACAGGATTCGATTGATGTGTTCTCATCTAATCAACATAACTGAGCCAAAGGGAGGTTGTACTGGGACTAATAGGCAAGGTTTAGTAATGCACACTGCGGAGATGGGCTGAGTCACATAGTGAAATTCACCTATCACCTAGACCGAATGGTTTGGTAAACTTAACTTATCATCCTACAAGCTACACACTAGAAAGAAATTAGGTTTTCTGGTGATACTTAGAGAATAATAGGGAACACAATACTTTAGTTTAATAGTGATTTCACTCCTGTGTTAATTAGGTTTACTGTTCTACTGATTATTACAAACCCCCCTTCCTTGGGGAAGCAAGTTGATTAATCACTCAAATTACAGTAATTGAATTCACTTAACTCTACGCATTCCCTTGAGTTCGACCCTAACCTTGGTGAGGTTCTATTTCTTGACAACAACAGCTTTATCCTCAAAAAAGAGGTGTTACTTGGTTGACATCAACATTTTGGCATTGTTGTCGGGGAATACAGCTAGACTTGGTTAATTCATAGCGATTTGGGTGTTAATACTTATTTCCCATATTTTATGTTCTTTGTTGTTTTTGTTTATTTGTATGGGTGCAAGAGTAGTGTATGCCTAACGCACGAATTCGAAGCAGACCCTTGACTCCGTTTGACCCAGAGATCCATAGAACGTTGAGAAGAATGGCCTAAGATAATGCTAACAATGCGGCCAATGTAGCTCTAAACAGGAATGGAAATGAGAATGCTGATCATGAGAACCCTCCTCCTCTTCAGGACACCACTCCATAGCCTCAGGAATTTAATGCTAATGCTTATTAGTGGAATAAATACAGGCTGAATCCTATGGCTATAGAGGTGACTAGAGATATTGTATTTCCACCACTATCGACTGAAAAAATATTCATAGTCTCGAGTGGGTTACTTGAGACACTACAAAAACGTACATTGTTTGCGGGCTTACCATAGGAGAATCCTCATAACCATCTACACAATGTAGCATTCATCTACAAGAGTGTGATGAAAACGCATAATCTATCTACGGATGC